>UELX01005099.1:0-14990 GCA_900480035.1 Eupelmus urozonus | reverse complement strand
CTGGAAACCCTTGAATATTAGCTAAATACTCTTCCAGGGTATGCTTCTATTTTAAAAAAATTAATTAAAATTTTTCCATAAATAAAAATAATACATTCTCAAATTAAAAAATTCAAATAAAATTAAAAAAAGTTGTTATTACCTAAGAAGCATAAAAGTTTAAGCACATATTCTCTGCTCGCAAAAAGAACACAAGCGCGCGCGCAACCGTAAAACCAGGCCACTCCACCAGCGAGGATGGGTACTCCAGCTGCGTAACATAGATAAGCATCGCCATTAATACTTCAAGAAGCTGCGAGTAGACCCGCGGAACTAACTGCCCCTATTACCGAGACAAACTCTTTATTTTGAAAAACGGAAAAGATCGAGCTCAGCTTTTCAAGTACAGCGCTGCGAAATGACGATACCGGAGTCTGCGTTTTCTTCTTGCATTCGCGTTTCGCAATAAAGAAATATCCGACCAATAGGACACAAAGATAAATCGCTAGAGAATCTCGCGAAACACACCTCTTCGGAGACTTCGCACACGTCTGGCCTCGCTACTTTCAGCGCTCTGGGTACATAACGCCGGAGTTAAGGAGATATCGAAAAAGTTGACTCGGCGGCTTTGGCTATTGTCTAGAGGTCGCGATGCCGGAGGTTACTGCAGCGGTGAGCGAAATGCAATTGAACGGAGAAGTGAATGAACTTAGTTGTGGATGGATTATTGTCGGGGTATAACAATTCGATTTATGAATGGGTTATTGAATAAAATGTGTGTCCTTTTTCTTTCTTTTCTCTTGCAGACTTAATGCATTTATATCCAACAACTTTATTTTTGACCAGAGTAACAGAATTAAAATTGAGTTTCACATATTTCTGTCAGGTGCGAATTGACATTTCACATTTTGAACTCGGCTGCGTGTGTGCGTGCTTTTTCAGAGACGTCCGTTACGCTTTGGCAGCCGCACGACAGAGGAAGCAGCTTTTGTTTGGGCGTCAATTTTATCGATTCCGAGAAAACGTGAACACATGGCTGCGAACTCTTTGTGTATTACGAGTTGGCTGCAATGGAAAAATGTAGTGAGAAACGCAATTTCTGCTGAACGGCACTTTTGTACGCAAAGCGAGAAAACGATGCGTGGGAGCACGGTAATTGTCATATGCACAAGCGTAAGCGAGTTGAATTTAATCGTTTTTTATTACAATTTTAGTACTAAAATACTGCTTTATAAAAGCAAATACAGAATGTGTATTGAAAAAGTGAATCCAAAATTCGCAATTTCAGTAGTCAAAAACACGAACGATATTGTAATACCGATATATACGTGTGCGAATACGTCAGCTCCAATGGATCGCACAAAAAGTTTTAAACTTTTGCTGCACAAAAAATGAGCTTCCAATGAGAAACTTGCAATCAACGGTAAATATTACAACTCTGTACATAAAGTCCATTTTCATGAAAAACCCGCTACTAATTTTAATTTATTTACTTTAAAAAATAATTACGAAAGCTCACAAATAAAAATTCCAAGCGCAAAGCATAAAAAAACCAACGTTCAAAAAAAGAACTATAAAAAAAGCTTTAATTACAGACCTTTCACCTACGAAATTTGATAACCCTTTCGCAGCACCCTTGGCAAATTTACAAAACCATCTCGGCCGCGATCAAACAAGACCCGCCCAGAGCGAATTTCGCACGCCAGAGCGCGTTCGACAAATTCATCGAGCGAGCGGCTCTCTCTCTCGGTCGCGTGTGCTCTATATACGCGGCGTATATTTATGCGCGCCGTGCCGGGGTCTGACGTGAGCCGGGGTGTTACTACTGCGCGCCGACGTCTGACGCGAGCGGCTCCCTTTCACTTAAAGGGCGCGACGCGCGTGCGGACATGACGTGCCATTGTTATGCATGGCTCGTGGCTGGAAGCGAAGGGAAGATAGTGTGGCGAGAAAATGTTGAGGTATCCGTGGGGTTGGAGATTTTTTGTGATAGAAAGGGATGGCGAGAAAATGTAACGATGGTAAAATAATGAGATGAATGTATACTATGATTTTATAATCTACTAGATTGTTTTAATTGCTCTATTTGCAGTAATGAATGGTTTCACATTGTGCCTGAAAAATAATTGATGTTATATTGTTTGGTTACTTTGTGCACCCAGTTTAACAAAAATCAATTACCGTAAACAGTATATTACCAAATGAGGTCATAAAGCCAAGATTTAAAAATAAGTGGTTTTCTCTTGAGAGTGTATCCTCTTTTTACATCTAAAGTATAATTTATAAGAGAAATGAATAAGCAATGCTAGTGACCAGATATAACTGAACGTATAAATTTTAAAAAATTTTAAGTTTTCATTCGCGTTGAGGTAAGCAGAAAAAGAAAAAGAAGAATTTTTTAAAAATTTTTATTCAAAATCATGAATATTTTATATCAAGAAAGTATCTTTAAATACGACCTTACTCGAAGAGATTTCAAAATTATAACTCGGTCAGGATGGTATTTATTAACGAAAGTCAAAGTTTTGAAAAGTTGGAATAAGTTACTTTCAAATTCTGAAAATAATAATTAAATTGTCTACTACAAATTTTTTTATATAATATTTACCTTGACTTTCAAACAATTTTATTCAAAGATCGAACTACTATATTATTCCAAGTTAAGGCGTCAACTAAATATTTTATTTGATGCATGATAAAATAAAAATAAAAGTTAAAGCCGAAAAATAATTATAAAAGTATATATGAAAAAACTAAAATTAAAAATTGAATTATTTCAAAATAATTGTGTAGATGCGATTCAAAGCACACAGTGTACATGTTATAAAACCTTACATCCATCATACTATGGAGTCTAATAGTGTTCAATTGCTCATTTACACTAATTTTCAATTGACTGATTAGTTCATAGAGTGCAATAGAATTTCAAAATTGAGATATTGAATGAAACCAACTATTGTTAGTAGATTTTCAAACTTTAAATAGCTAAAGTTATTAATAGAAAGCTAAATCATTTTGATATAAAAACTGTATTTTTATTACCTTGAAGTATTTACAATAATTAATATAATTGAACCATATTAAAAATATAAAAATTAACTTATTATGTAACATTTTTAATATAGTAATAGTACAAGTGATAATTTGTTATTATTTTAATTGAAAATCAATTTATTTGTCATGACCCATAATTATTAAACAATAAAATTATCACTATTCTTTTTAAAGTTATTATTGTAACAATGTACGACAAGAAATGTCTAAGACATAAATTCTCAGAAATTCCCCTCAGCCTAATATCAACAGTGGTCGGATCAAGACATATCGTATACAACGTACCCTCCAAAACCCACATAAGATACTCCAGTTACATTGGCAATTCGGGACCACGCGCAGCGGCGTAAAAGTTTCGAGCTGCTTTTTTTTCGATCTCAATTTCGATAGCATCAAAATTAGCAGCGTAATAATTTTCAGCGTTCTTCCCTTTTTCTGAAACTTGTTTGGTGAAGCTAATACGTTAGATTAACTTTCTCTCTCTCTCTCTCTCTCTTGACTACGACGCATTAGGCCGATATCTTCCCGGGGCAGTTCTGCAATCAACTACGTGCAAGCTTTTCCAGATACAAGTAAACGGGGTGGGAAAAACTTCGATGGCTAAAAGTGATTAATTGACAGGTTACACTAATTAGATTCGACCATGAAAATACTGAAGTATTATTTTGATTGTTGGATAGTTAATAAAAAAGAAAAGTTTTTTTATCAAAATCATTAATACAATTTTTTAACAATATTTTTTAAGTGCAATTTAATATACTAATAATATAACTATATACTTTCTGAAATCTAGAATACCTTGATTTAAAAAAGCAAAGTCTTCTAGTTTTATTTTTATTTTTCGTTAGTTCATCTTTTTAAAAGCTAAAGTTATACGTAACTTGAAGATTAGAGTTAGAATGCATAGAATCTCAGTATCAAACTGATCTCATAATTTAGCGCAAGTTGATTAGCCAGGACGTAATTATAGATTTCGTTTTAATTTAGAGAACCTTAATCGCGATTTGCATGGTTACTGTATAAACGTTTGCCCCTCGCTTGAGAAACAATTTCCCGCTCGGTTTCGTCGCGATGAGCCAAGAGCAAACACTCGGTAGCTATACTGTACTTTGACTTCCTAAGTATATTCCAAAGCTTGCAAATACTTGATCACGATTTATCTTTGGAACTGAACAACTTAAGTAGTGACAAGAACAAATATTTTTTGTAATCAGGTGATATTTATTTTTGGTCAACTTATTTTGTTGCTGTATATCTTTGACAATAAGAAAAAAGGGACAATCGAGTTAATTAGTTAAATTTTGTATAATTTTTTCAATTAACGGAAGTACTAATTATTCAAGTTTATTACTTTTAATTTAATCTAAAATTAATTTCGAGGTAATATATTAAAACAAATAATAAGCTCCAATTTGATCCATCATAATTTGCTAAGTCAAATATAGTTGAAATGAAATTTCTAATTACATATAGTCTCTAATTTATATAACGAATTATTATGATTAATAATATGAACTAAATATTCGCTCTATCTGGAAAATACAAAGATTTTAATAACTTTAAAAGATTAAAAAAAATTAAACTATAAATTATATTAAAAATATTACAAATACGTACAAAACGATCGAATTCAGGACTAAGGTCCAATTGAAAAATAAATAAATTATATCATTAGTTTGCTTTCCATCATTTTTTTAGTAATTTTGAGATGTAATTGTATGTCTTTAAAAGTTACCTGATAAGTCAGACAATCCTATTTTGACGAAGCGTAGCAAAAATAACTAATGTTATAATTTATTCCCTTAACATCTGGTTCTTGATCGATCGACCAATCGTTTTCTACATAGTTATAACTATGGAAAGTACTCTCGATCCTCTCGATTCTGGACGAAAACTCTCGTTCCATCTTGGGCTCTCGACTTAGTTCGAGATTTTTTAGTTTGTTTCAGAAGAGATGAAATCTTGACCTCGAGACGTGACTTTTTTGACTTCGAACGAGACGAGAAGTCTCGAGAACTTTTTTGGTCTCGCACATTCTTATTGTTTATAGTTAATTCAATTGTAATGACGAAGAGCAATTGATGTGCAAATAATATCAAGTTAATAATCTCTAAAATATCCTTCATTGCGCATTGTAAAAAATTGAGCTCAGTGTATTTTTAAGCGAGCAAACTTCGTATCTTTTATCCCCCAACAAAATCCATCACTCTCACCTAAAAAAACTCCAGTTTTGCCTTTCTTAACGTTATTCTCTCAATTTAAAGCAAAAGAGCGGCACGGGCCCTGCGGCGTCCTTTCTCACGGTATCCACGCGCGCGAGAAACAAGCGCCAAGTTTTAGACTTCCGTCCCCTACCCAAACTCGCCTATCGCGAAAACTTTTCAGCGCCGAATGCCCGACGACAGGCAACCTTGGAATCCCAAACAAGGAGATTTTCATGCATAGTGAATGATCGCGTGGGGATGGAAAATAAGAGAGAGAGAGAGAGAGAGAGAGAGAGAGAGAGAGAGAGAAAAGAAAAAGCGAGAAGCGAGTTTTACGTCAATGTGACAGAGAAGGACGAGGCGAGGCTTTTTCTCTGCGAGAGTCGATTCTTCGCGAGAGGGAGGAAAAGAAAGTCTGATTTAAAGCATGCCGCAAACTCGAGACTTAATCAGAGAGCGTTGCAGTGTCTTTTCTGCTTGACGTGTATTTTTGTTTGTTCGCGAAAAAGGATTATTTGGGGAAAATAGTAAACATGTCTTCCTGCTGGAATATGTTGCGGTGTCGGGTCAGCAAAAAGGATATAAGCTAAAATTCCTGGACTAAAAGATGCAAAATTTACTATTTGCAATAACCTAAGATATTACACGATCTTTATCTACATATTTTTACTAGAAATCGAAAAACTTTTATCAAATATGAGAATCTAACAATTTATAACCAGTTAAAGTTTCAATAAAGTCAAAATTCACTGGGCTGTAAAACTCAGCGATTTTGTAACATAGTTATTCTGCCAAGAAACATCATGGTAACTGCTATCCATAAAAATATCTTTAATATCCTATTATTAAATCAGTGCGCACATTACTTTCATTAATTTAAACTAATTTATTCATTTATCCGTTTCATTGATCCTCTTTAATTTAGCTTTAAAAAATCAACGAATGCAAGTTAAAAAAAACGTTTAATTCATGTTTCCAACTAAAAAACAATTTTTTCCAAATCCTCGCTTCGAACCAGAAAAAAGCTGTACAAGTAGTAATCGCTGAAACGGGCGCCGGCTTAAAACGCAGCAGCTGTGATTCGTTCGCTGTCGTTCGGGCGAAATGCACGTGTGGCGCGGTGAGCTCGCGGTAAAACTGAAAGCTGATTAAATGGAATGACAGTGGGGAAGTGGGGCGCGGCGTTTCCATTCGTGGCCTTACCAAGAGATAAATCAAATGAATGGAACGACTGATGAGAAACCGATACACATAAAAATCGATGTCGCTGCTCCGCGTCTGTTGTGCGTATGAAGCTATGAACATGACAGTAAAACTTGAAAACACAAGGCATGCACGGCAGGTTCGAATGCAAAATCACTTGAGCATTGAAAGATACATGGATGTTGCTAAAGTAAAGTATGGGGATACTAATCGTATGGAGAAGCTTGAAAAAAGTAAGAAGTATTGGGACTTTTACTGTTTGTATATTTACTACGATATTAAAATTTTGTAAAATTTAAGTTCTAACTAAATTCTTTTATTAGAAGTAAAAAAAATGTAAAAAATCCGATAGTGAGTATTTAACAAAATTTTCTTTACTTAGTAAGTTCTCAAAACGTTTACTTTACAACTTGTATAAAGCTTTGCCGCAGGTAAAGTACGGAAAGTCTATAAAAAAATTCACGAACCTAAAAAGCAAAGCCACCAGGCAACCGAGCCCCTTTAACTTACTGGGAAATGGGTCAAACGAATACGCAACAGCACCCAAAATTCTACCACTCGAAAAAGAAAAAGGAAAATTAGAAAAAGCAAAAGTAAAGTAAAGAAGCAATCAAAAAACCACAACTCCTTCTCTCAACTCATAAAAAAAAAGGAAGCGACAGCTTTCATACGCCTACTACTTCTGCACACCCACGCGTGGGTAGTCGGCGAAAATTTGAGAAAAATCTTAAGGCAGCCGCTGGCGGCAATTACAGTTTCTTCCATTAGACAACGCTGAACCAAGATCCGCCCTATTTTCGCTTATATCGTATTTCTAAAGGGATGTATATACCTGACCGCCGGTCTTTAATATCACTTCCAGCAAAGCTGTGGCTGCAAGATATACGAAGAAAGCGCGCGTTGGTCATTTATTTGATTTAACCGACATGGCCTTACTTTCTCTCTATAAGCTCTTTTTCGCGCGCTTTCTACTCTGGCTTTCCTCGGGGCGACGTAGACAAATGATACATTTTTGAGACGTGCCAGTCGAAGCTGCGCTCTTTGTTTCATACTGCGAGATTATTTCGCTGGCTTTTTCCACTTTGGCGGACCGAAAGCGCGGACTTGGGTAATTAATAAAGAAGAAGATAGGGGTTAATTGTGACCCGGAGTTTGGGTTAGGTCCTCGACGTGCAAGGGATCGTTCATGTGCCTGGTCGTAATCAGCGAACGTTTTGCGCTCTTTTTGCAGTGTTTCATCCTTCATGAGGACAAAGTGTGGATACACGGGGCTTCTGTTTCTGCTCGTTTCGCTGTGATCTTTGTTAAAATTTGATTAAATCCAAGAAGAACGTCTAAGGAGGTTTGTGTCCCTTGTTCTTTTATTATTGAAAATTTTCTTAAAATTCTTGAAACATTACTAAAGGAATAATGAATAAGAGGTGCAGATTTCTTAATTATAAACGCTAATAATCATCATCGTTATAATTTTAGGGACATAAACAATGGATTATTGAAATGATTGATTATTCTGTCATATCTAGAGGTTGCAACGTTGTAGCAACAATGCGATAACCAAACATATAGGACGAAGATTGCATGTTTGTATCGATTCGATGTTAGCTCTGTGTTGGTAGTGTATCAATCTAGCTTTAGAATACTAGTACTGACTTGACATTATTATACCAGTTCACGTGATCAGTAAATTTGCAGCAAATTATTTATAATTACTAAAATAAAATAATAATTCTAATAGTACTTAATAGTTTATTACTATAATGTTTAAAATTTTGTTTCTTACCTAAACCAAAGAAAACTGATATTATTTTTTATAAAAAGAATCTATTTCTGTTATTTATGTAGGTCGCTGATAAATTTTCTTTCGCATTAAGCTTGAAAAATGCAGTTGTAATATTATAATACTTCCTTTACATTAAAATTAGACAATATTAAACGAAAGAAAAAAGAAAATAAACAAGATTATCATGACATTAATGAAATGGACAAAATCCAAAAAAAAACAAAGCGAAATACTTTTTATTCTAGCACATTCAGTATCAAACTCTACCCCCACCCATAAGACCAACGCGACCTACCATCAAATCCTTAACCCCGCATTATCTTCTTGCTTGCTTAACGAGATCCTAGCTTTCACGCTGCATCAATAATGAAAGCCCGTATATGAAATTGCTCTACTCTGCGCAGAGACACTCACCATTTTCGAGAGATCCATCCAGAAGCGGCAACCAAATCATCCCGCACTGCTGCGTGCGCGCGTTGCCTGAAACATGAAAAATAAATGCACTTTATTACGGAATCCCGGAGAGCTTGCAAGAAGGCCGCGGAGCGGCAAATTTTATAATTCGATTCCCGCCCGTTTTCGCGTACGTCCGACTATATCCGTTCCGTCGCGCGACAAGCGAAAAAAAAGGAGGTCGGCCACACGCGCGTAAAAAAAAGTCTCCCCGAGGCGTAGCTGCCCCTCGGGGGTCCTGCGCGCGCCTTGAAATTTATGCAGCGTACCGGTGATACGTCTCACTTCCGGCAGGGCTGGCCTGATCCCGCTTTATTTATACGCCGGATTATGCATCTCTTACTTTTTATCCGGCTGTGAAAGCACCCGCGAGACCGTTAAACTCGCGCTGTCTTCATTCGTGATCGTTCGTTTAAATGTCTGTTTTCTTTTTTCCTCTGCGTGCGATGTTGGCGCGTGATTCTCTTGTGTCGGCTTGTTTCGTTATGAGGATTATGCGGTTCTCCGTTGGGTGCAGTTTTTGTAGGAGGAATTTTTTTAATTTAAATTTTTTTGGGGGTTAGATTGTTCAAGTTTTTGACGTAGTGCCTTGGGAGATCGTCGATTATTATTTATTAATCGAATGGTTGATTTTTTACATGTTAGTAGGGAAACTATTCATCATTTTTAACTTTGCACAGTAATAACAAGCCTCTTAACGAAGATTTTCTGGGTAATGATTTGTTTTTTAAATTATAATTAAAAATTACTTATTAATTTGATGAATATCAGACATTTAATCAATTAATTTATCAGGGAAACACACTTTAATATACTTTGACCTTTAATGCTTGTTAAAATACTTTCATCTTGTACTAAACAAAAACTCAATTATTAATTTTCGTTCCGACTTCTCCAAATTGAATATTTTAACAGAAAAAGTTAGTCATGCTCATAAATTCGACCTCTTAAACTAAAGTAGGGTCTTGATAGTCTTGTCGCTCCAAAAGAGGGTTCGATGAAATATCGTAAAATTATACCACCCTTACCTGGATCTTGAAAAAATTCCGTAATAAAAAAAAGGAGCCGTAAATTGATGCTTGGACAATAAAATCAATATCAGATATTTATTTGTTTTTTTTTTGCAAATAAAAACCATTTTGTTACACACGTTAAAAATTCGTGTTTAAAATAGAACAATAAATAATTCCATACAGAAATTTAAAATTTCCTATATTATAAATATTACTACTAAGGTTTTTTGTAATTTGAAAAATTGCGAAGACCCCTAGTCTATTAATAATCAAAATACTTACATAAATGACTGTCAAAATAATCAGAAAAAGTTTTAACTAGCTATAACATTTAAATCAGCTATAAATAAAGCTGCAAAAATTGGCAGTACATCGTATTATGCATCTAAATTTATTACCTGTATAACTGATTTATCGTTTCATATCAAAACAGATTGTTCATAATCAACTTGTGATTGACACGAGATACTGGATAATCAGTAAATTTAAATAACGGGCATAATCTGATACTGCCTACAAAACAGTCAAATTACAAATATTTTTCCATGAAAATGTGAACAATAAAGTTATGCGTGTGTGGATGCGATTCGAAAAATTACAAGGAATCACTTAACAAAAATTATTTGAATTATTATACATGTTATTGAGCTTTAAATATCTATATTAGTGTACAAGCAGAATCTCATAACCTAAACATAATAATAGAATTTAGTAATCAATTAAATATAAAACTTCATAACCTACAATTTCTTATTAACACTGATATACATCAAAAAGGAAACAAGCATAAGCGGAGCAAAAGTTTCAAGTTTATGTAATTTGAAACATGCAATGCGTGATTTTAAAAAAAAAGCTTTACGTTCACGAATGTTTCCTAAAACATAATTCATAAGACGATAAACTTTGTTGTTGTCATCGTCATAATTTTCAGATAAGAAAGCAGGCTTAACTCAACGCTCGCGCAACTCATGTATTATGAAAAAAAAGAAACAATAAAACATCAGCCATGTTAAAAATAACGTACACCTCGTATCAAAGCAAAAAATCCTCTACTCTTCCAACGGCAAAAAAGCAAATCCACCAACTTTTTCATCCCGCCACTGTATATTTCTCCCCCAGCAGCACCGCAACACAGCAGCGCGAAAGAAAAAAAAAAAACACGAACGACCGCAGGCCAGCGCCTTCGAGCGCGCAAAGAAGGGGGTCAGCTATGCGCGTCCCTGCGGGCAGCTCTGGTCAATGCACCTGCTAATGGCGAGCGACGTGCGCCGGCACATTTCGCGGCTCTAGCTTTTGCATGTGTACGCGTCGGCGAGGGTGTCCTAATCGGGCCGTGTCAATCTTCGCCGTTAATAGCCGGCGCGGAACAACGAGCTGGGCTCTCTCTGGGCTAAGCGAGGCGATGATGAGAGAGCCGAGATTAGGGAGTTATAATAAAGGCTTATCAACGGTTTAAGCTCGCATTAAGAAGGCAAAAAGGGCGAGAATGCGGCAATTTGGGGAACGCTTTGAGGTAATTTAAGTCGTTTGTCGTGGGGTTGACTTATTTTTAATGGTTAGCGATCTTTTATTGCGTGAAGAAGATTTACTTTTTCTGCGGTTAATTTTCTTATGAATTTTGCATGCCATCATTATTTGAAGCTGGTTATATTGACTGTATATTCCTGCAGAATTCTGCAACAATCTTTGAAAAAAAAAGTTATTTTAACTATTTTGCGAATCTAAGTCATTTACCTTTCTCTTCAAAATTTACATATATACGATTAAATCTAGTTTACTAGTTACTAATCCAGTGTTATTAGTGATAAGGTCAAGATTTGATTATTGAGGTTGACTTTAGGAATTGAAAGTTCATCGCCGACGAAATAACTAATCAACTCGCGCACCAACTACGTCAAACTACCCGAGCACACCAACCTGATCAAATCAAAATCCAAAACAATACTCAAAATAGCTAGATCCAGATCGCCAAGCGCACACGTCCACGCAGCCGCGTCCGCAAAATTTTGAATGGACAAGTTGTTAATGAGGATTAGCCGGAGCTCGTATACTTTGTAACAAGTAGCTAACTCCCAGGGAGTGGTAGAAGGGACGTAGACATGGCTACGGTGGGTGGCCCAGCCGGGTCAAGCCACCGCGCCGACGTCGTTTTCACGCGCAAATGGCCGGAAGCATAATTGTCGGATATTAGATTAAAATGCAAATTGACACCGTGCGAACTCTCGGCTCTTCTTCTCTCTTCCTCCGACCTGCCGGTTATATCCCCTGTACTGGCGCTCGCTGCGCACGCCTTTGCGATTTACATATTTTGGATTTGATATATAAATCCAGTTATCAAGCGCACCCAGTGCTTTTTTGGGCCGCGCGCTGCTCAAGAGGTCGCGCTTTAATGGAATTTTCTTGGATAGGTGGACTGGGAATAGGAGGCTGGTTCTGGTTGATGGATGCTGTTTTTGCGTGGCGTTGAACGGCGTGCTTGTGTAATTTCGGCAGGGTGTGTAAGTGTTATCGTAAATTATTTTTTTTATAATAAGTAACGGATTGCTAGAGTAGTTAATATCGTTCGAAAACAGCTTATTTATTATTTATGTGAAGAAAATATTTTTAATCTTTTTTAATAATGATACGTCTAAAAATCTGCTTATATATAATTTTTTTAATATAAATTTATTTACCGTTATAACAAATTAATAAAACTTTAGTTTTAAGTTCTTTTAAACATTGTATTAGGTTAACAAGAAAACCAAATTTTGTTTGGTTGCGATTCTCATATGATATGATTTCAATTCCTAGTAAAGCAATTTTTATTGCATTAAACCCGACAATATATCATGATAATGTTTCAGATTCATATTACGGTAATAAATTTATTTTTACCGTACAATGTTCTTATCTTGCAACAACTTAGCATTCCTACTTGAATTTAATTTATTTTCATGTAAATTTCATAACAATATGAATCATTGCGGATTTAACAGTAAGATAAGTTTTTAAAAAGCTAAATTTAGACTTACATAATTCCCGTAATAGTTATACATTTTCTTTTAACGTACTAAAATACAGAAGAGGACATAAGAGGAAAAAAAAACAAAAAATAAAGCATAAATAATTTTATTCTAACCATTCCACAATTATCATTGAATTTGTTATTAAAATTATATAAAAAAACATACTTCCTCGAAAAACCTTAAAATTTCGCATTAACTATCTTTCCTTCAAAAACTAAAATCCCCAAAAACCCATGAAAGCCTCCCACCACAATCGCGAGAAAAAAAAGCGCAATCATCATTCACGGGCCATCGCCAACAACGATCGCACCGTCTCGTTCTTCTCCCTCCTCCCCGCGCCGATCGATTGGTATTCTCGCGTGGCGCCAAACGTGCCCACGTAAAGCAAGCCTCAAGAAGGCCGGCATTTTGCGCAAAACGCGCGCGCGCTGACCGCTTCGCAGAAATCCGGCGACTTGCGAAAAGCCAAGCGCGAGGCTAGCACGCTGCACCTCCTCGGGCGCGGCCCTGACACCGTTCGCACGCGCACCATTTACGTCACGAGAGGCCGGCGTACTCGGACGGACAAAAGAAAAATAAAGAAGGAGGAGGAGCGCTGTTGCGCTTTGGCTTTTTCTATTTTCGTGCAAGAAGCCCGATTGTTCGCGCGCGATAGCTTGGAGGTAGGGAGGCTTACGCGCCGGCTGTCGACGAGGATTCGCGAGGCTCACTTATCGCTGTTTATGAGAATCGCTCTGGCGATTAGTGTGAATTATGAGCAGGTGTTTCGGGCTGGTTTTTTTTTTCTGCTTTGCGTCGAGTGCGTGACAATGGAAGCCGCTTGTTCGCTGGGTGATTTGTTTGTGGAATGAAAGGGAATATTGTTTGGTGTTGCTTCGTTGAACAGTGTGTTATTCTCTTGACGATGGGAGAAAATAAAAGGCGGAGTGAAAATTGAATTAAAATTATTTTTTAATGAAATATCAAGTATAATAGAGGTACTGAATTGCTAAGCCGTCAAATACTCTATTATCCACGGAGGCATGCATGAGTGATTAATCAACTGGCCATTATGCTTCGAGAGTTGATAATACCTATTTTATAATTTAAATAACGACCTGCAGCCTAAAATAATGGTATTATTAGTTAGGCTACACTAAACCAAACACATAGTTATTGTTATTGTATTATTCTAGTATAAAATCTTTTGCAAAAGGTTTATAGCAGTAGTTTAGTATCAGTACAATTAGAAACTGATAATTAAAGATTAATCATAAAAATGAAACCGTTTAAAAATAAGCAGAACATCTACCAAACTCATTCTGTATCTTCGTAAACTTTTTTCCACGGTACTTATTCCCGTATTTATGGCCGAACCCCCGTACGTTAGAAAGATGAACCGAACTCACGCGAACAATCGGAAAGAAATTCGTTATCGCAATCGCCCCATGATCGAATCTCACGACAAAAACTTTTCCGACTAGAAGAACTTCTAACTAGAATCCCTCTTTGCTTATCAGGCCGAAGTCGTAACAGGCGGCGTCGTGCGATGACGAAAAAAGCGCCAAGAGGGCAGACGGAACAAAAGCGTCGAGCCGGCGGAGTCAGATAAAAAAAAAAGTCGCCGCCCCGCGAATCCGGATCTTCTGGCCAATTACGCGCGCCGACGAGGGAAAACTATACCCCGGGTCTACAGACTGAGTCACGTACGCGAGCTTAATCCAGGCGCTTATATAATTGCAGCGCGTTGATCGACTATTGCTGGCGTTTTTTTGCGGGAGAAGATTTCGAGCTTTTTTGGTTGGATATTTAGTCAGGATTTGATGATTGTTGAAAATAGTACTTAGAAAATAAAGCAGAATGGAGCATGTGTAGAAGTTTGTTAAAATTAACAGTAAAAGAGCTTTACAACATTATATTCATTAAACGATTTATACAAAATGCTCATATTGGTAGGTGTATTTATTTTACTGTTTACTGTATTGAATTCATATCGAAATTGCAGAAATATATTACAAGTTTTAATTAATG
Organism: Eupelmus urozonus; assembly: GCA_900480035.1. Classification (NCBI taxonomy): domain Eukaryota; kingdom Metazoa; phylum Arthropoda; class Insecta; order Hymenoptera; family Eupelmidae; genus Eupelmus; species Eupelmus urozonus. Next base: position 286 of record UELX01005099.1, on the reverse strand, counting down.
CAATAATTAAATATATATAACTTTCACAGAAAGAGTGATTAATTAAAATCATTCAAATTCATTCCGAATTGGTATTATTATGTTATAACATATCAATAATTTATAATTATAGAAAATTTAAGTAAACATAGACAGATTTAATTACATTTATAATAAATATTTGATAGAAATAACTATAAAGATATATTAAAAGGTAAGGTAAGTTGGGTGAAGACGCCATACTTAAGGGAAAATTTTAAATAAAATCTACACAAATTAAGTAAATTAAATTTATACAACTTATCTT
>UELX01005098.1:0-14991 GCA_900480035.1 Eupelmus urozonus | reverse complement strand
TTTATTTCCGACTCATCTGTAAAGCCACTTTGTTAATTTAAAAATTAAAAGTGCATGGAAATCATATTTTAAACCCACCGCACACGTTGGCGTTGGTAGTGGTACGAGCTTTCACATCTGCGGTGATGCTACTTGTTGTCAGTTTGTAGACTGTATATAACAGGGAATAAAGTACTTTATTCCCTGTTTTGGGGGAATAAAGTAAATTTGAGGGAAAACCGTTTTATAGGGAATCAAATGCTACTTTCGACCCACTTTTTGGGCCAATAAAGTGGCATTTTCAGGCGGGTCGGGAATAAAATGTATTTTCATATAATACGCAAAAAATATTTGATATACATTCATCTATTATTTTCTTCTATGTTAAAGTAATAGTAGATGTTATTCTTATTAAAAAAAACTCAATTAAGAAAAAATATCTAATTTATTAAAATAGAACAAAAGTAAATTTAAAAATGATCACATATACTTAATAAAAACTTATTAATAAGTCTTTGTGCCATTGGTGCAGACTCGTATCTACAACCGCTATGTGGAGTGTCTTGACACTTAATCGTCGCGTAGTAGTAAAAAAAATTGATTTTGAAATTTGGATTTATAAAGTCATTTACGAGACTGATCATGATCTACGTATTCTAATCTTGTTCATCAGCTATGTTACAAAGGAAGTAAATATTGTTTAAATTAGATATGTTTTTGGTACTTTTACATTACTTCAGACATTTGAAATGATTTATTATTCTAATTTTGTATTGATTTCATATTTTTCGAAAAATTATTTGACTTCAGACAATTCAAATAATTTATCATTCAAATTTCGTATTGATATCGTGCTTTAGTGATTCTACGAAATTAATAGCCTCTTAAATTCTTATTGTGTTTTTAGCTGCGTAACAAAATACCTTTTTGAATTCGGCAACTTCATTCTCCATTTTTGGGTACATAAAACTTTTGTGCTTTAGTGGCTTGGCGCACGTGTAGCGTCCGTGCATCCACATGCCGAAACAACGCAAAAAAAACATATTCCCGCGTGCTGCCTGCATCCCTTTTTTTCGCAAAGCTCGGCGCGTGGAACATTTTCATCTAGAAACTTTTGGCCGCGTGTTCGAGGTGGCGGAGTCCTGTTGTCAGAGTTGGACGATCCAATTAAACTTTCTCCACTGGACATTTTTACCTTTATCGTACAAAGATGAGAGTAATATAACGAGAGGGACAAGAGACGGTAGAGATAGTATAAGTAGGTAGAGAGATAGTTCAACACCTTTGCAGTGTGACCAACTTCTTCATCGTAAGGTTTGCTATATATTCCACATTTTACATATATTTAATATATTTTGTAATAATACAAAAAAATCCTTATAATTCATTTTGATATCAAACAAATCTTACAATCTTTCGGCATCAATTATTTGCTTTGCTCTTTGAGGAAAACAAGTAAACGAAAATATAGGTTGGAACTTAAAATTTAATATACAGATTATAATATCATGAAAAATAATAAAAGTAATATTCGTGAAATGAAATTACTTCAAATACATTAATCGAACAATAATTATTACATGTTTAAGCTTATTATCTTTGCAACAACAGTTTTCTTTTGAGAGAGTAAAATCCAATCTGTTCTTTTTTTTATGTAAAGTAACATTTTTTCCAGCAATGTACTTAGTTATTTTCGTTTTGATTGCACAAGTATTGCCGAAAAATATTTAAACTATTATCATAACGTATATGATTTACACTTGACAAAAGTGTTGATTCCAATATTGCTTTAATACTTCCTTACAAATTTAAAATTCAAATTCATCACACTTAGCAAGAGACTACGCTAACATGTGATGGTATTTAAATTTTTTATCGTTATTCATTGTTATCTAAAAAATGATATTAAAGTGAAGGGTATACTTATTCAAGTCGTTTTTGGTTAAATATTTTAAATTATATGCGTAAACTAACATCTAATATGCGATATTTGTTCAGTAAATTTTACTCAGAAACTTATCATGTATCAAATAAATTAATTTCAATGTAACTAGTTAATAATCCAACTTTTGTTGCTGCTCAATCATGCATGTGTATACCTTCACACATACTCAAATTGTAGCCCACGTGTATACAAATTTGCATTTAAATTACCTACAAATCTATATTCAATAATTTTTTTATTTCAAAATAATAAAAATCTTTACGACTCATTCCAACAGAAGCCAAAAATTTTTAGCTCCACTGAAACCACATAAAATCCACACTCCACAAGTGAGCCCCGCATTTAATGTACACCAGACCGCAAAACCATATCAAAATCATTCGGCTAAACGATCCCACGCAACCCTCGTACCTTCACCACTAATTGCGTCGTGTGCATCACGAGCAAGTGTCCAAGCCGTGGGCAGAGACCGAGCGCATCACAAAGGGGCAAAGCTTTCTACCGCACACGAGGTAACACACGAGCGAGCGAGATAGAGATCGTGACGAGGCGCGATAGGGAGTCGCGCATGTCCGTCCCCACCTTCCCCTTTTGTTCGTACAAGCGTGTAAGCTGAGGCCATTCAATGGACGCGCTAAGCTTTTTCTGTTTTTTTTTTCTCAATGCGAGCAAGATCCGATAGCCGGCGATCCCGCCACGAGACAAATCGTCGTTAAATAGAGGATGACGCGAAATGCGCGCTTTTCCGTAGTTTTTCTCGGGGATCGCTTATTAATGAGTAAAAATGAGGCAAGCGTGTGGGCGCGCATGATGAAGTATGATGACTGTGCAGCTGCGGTCGTCTGGGCGGATGAAGTATTTAATTAGAAGCCGAGATGAAGGGTTATTAATAACAGAACGCGAAAGTTGTGGAATTAATGGGAAAGTAAATAAAAGTTGCGGAAACAAGAAGTTCAATGCCGCGGGGTAATTGAAATTGTTGTCGAGTTTTAATTCGCGAAATTGATGTATAATGGTTATTATGCACCGAGGAATGATTCATAAAGTAAACTATTTTTAGCATTAATGAAAATATGTATAAAAATAAAAGTTAATAGGTAATTTAATAATATTTAGAAAGAGTAAGCCGGCACGGACCTACCAATCTCGTCTGTTTCTACTGAAAAGAACAAACTAAGCGAGACTAGTTATAGATTTACTTTAAGTAAAGCTTTTTGTACAATAAATTAAAGATATGATCTTTAAGTAAATAATTAATTCATAAATTAAAGGGTTATATATTTCGATAGCATGAAACTGTAAATATCGTAAAAAATATTTATTTCATCTTTATGTCTACTATCATGCTTTTAAATCGTTTAAAAACACTAACAAATGTCAGCGATAAAGGCAATATTTTGAAAGCGCCACCCTCTACAGCAGCAGCAGAAAACGAGAAAAAAACCCGATGATCAATTGAAAAAAAAAAAAATTGTTTACCACAAGCAAACCTCTCCAAACAAACGTTCCTCTCATCGCCAAAACTTAAGAAACAAATCCCTAGCTCCAATCCTCCATTTCAAAAGCTCTCCCTCGCGAATTCATCAAAAATTCCCCTCCCCCAGCTTGCCATCGTGAATTCAAATGAGCGGCCGTAAACGCGTGGGCGACGCGAAGGACGGCGCGCCTCTTCTCCGAAAGGGAGACTATAGGCTTGAATGAATGCGCAGCATTGTGCGCGTATATCCTTCCGCGTAATTATAATCGAGAGAGCCCCTTTCCCTACCCGTGCAAGTAATGAGCTCGTACGCCCGTGGTATGCCTATATAAGGAAAGAAGGTCAACTCGCGCAAGAGAATCTTCCTTTTTCCCTTACACGCTCTCGCGTGCAAAAAAATCATTTGACGATAGCGGAGCGAGAGAGGCAGATCGATCGCGCAACGTTACTGTACCCGACGACTTTATTACGTAGGGCGAAAATCGAGATTACAGCGCGCGTGTGTTCTCGCGTCGGGCTTTTCCAAAGGAGCTAAGAGACGACTGGAGGCGCGCGAAGCTGAATGCGCCGTCGAGCCGTTTGCTTTTACTGTTGGCGAATTGCGGGCCGACGGTGTACAGTCCTTTTATGAACTGCTAGGTGAGCTGTATGAAAAGGGAGTTACACGAGCAAATCCTCGCGCGGAGCGGCGGGAGGTCGTAAAAAATGAGATCTGGATATTGGCTTTTTTTGCTCGCTCTGTGGATCGCGTTTTGTAACTGCTTTGTTATTCAAGTTGGAGGTCGTAAAGATGTGCGGCTTGAGTCGATGTGTTTTGGAAAAAAAAAATCGTAGGGTGGTTGCGTTGAAATTGAAAAGAAAGCTGATATGATTGTTGTGACTGTGGTCGTATTTAGTATTAAATATATTTTAAAATAAAAAATCTGAATTTCTTACATAATAATACCCAGTAACAATATAATAAAATGAAATTAAAGAAATATTTTTTCTTTATAAATTTTTTAAAAAATAACTTTATAAAACTTTCATATTTTTGTAACTTTGTTAATTTTTTTGTGTTGAATAAGAAAAGGTGTAGTTATTACTTTGACCATACAATCAATTTTGAAGGGTTACAATGAGGCAATCTATATGCAAACTAGAATAAAGAACACGTTGAAAAAATATGTTTTATAGACAACAACACAAATATCTAGATTTATTAAACTAAATAAATTGAAAAAGTAAATACATTCTCCAGAAAAATAAATATTTAACAAAATGTAATAAATTAAAATAAATGTACCAAAAACGTTTTCATACAACATTGTAAACATTTTTTAAATAAAAATATTATTTACAGAATTCAGCGAGCTGTACAACAAGATTTATCCGTGCAGTATACTTATAATATTTTATACAAATACCGCCAGAAAATTACTTGACCTTGGCAATAATCATAAAATTTCGTTATCTACGTGCTCTCATAAATAAGTCAAAACACTAAACCTAGATTTTCCGATTCAGGAATAAAGAACCGTATCAAAATTCATCAAAGACTCATCTCACGAAATTTTTCTTATTACACCGAGCAGTATTTCTCAGAGACAGCTAAAAAACAGAACATGTACCCAAGCCATAAATTTAAAGAGAAAAGTTTCAACTTTTTTATAGCTTCATCATAGCGCGGTATCTGCTGAGTGCGAAGAACTGTACTTTCCGAAGTAAACCCGCGCGCTCGCACGACGAATCTGGCTTTTTCTGAATCGAGGAAAGAAAATTTTCGATCCTTCTCGTGCCGCGTAGACGAACGGTCTTTGTCTCCCCTTTTATGTCGAGCTCGCGAAAAACATTTCGCCCTCCGCGCGCGCGCTGGCGCGTGTCCCGCTATGGAAAGGGAAAATGCTTCCTGCGCGGCGAGTCGGATAAGCACAAAGACAACGGCGACGTCGACGCTTTACGCCCATAACGCGGCGCAGAACTCGCGTTACACAATCTCAGCCACTGTGGCGTGTACAACGAGAGAAAATCGGAAAACTTGCGGCGAGACGCTCACCCTTTGAGCTGGCGCGCGCGAGTCTGTGTGTGCGAGTATGGGAGCGTGTGTGAGGGGAGAGAAAGAGGCGAGTATAGCAATTGTAGCTTGAGGTGGGGCGAACTTTTCTCATTCGACGAAAAGCCATCAGGCGTCCTTGGAATAACTAAGCTTGCGACTTCCGCAGTCTTCGTTACTCGCTTGTTATTCTTCGTGGATGCGTGAGCGCACTAGGTGGCGTCGAGAGCGAGTACACGTAAGTGTAATTGTATGCTTCGTATGTACATTTATTACGAGACTGTATGTGCTGTTAGGTAGGTATATGTAGGTCTATTTGAGTAGGAATGTGCAAGGGTAAATTAGCGTGCTTGTGGGCGAGCGTGGGTGTAGAATTAAAAGGTTTTTACTCTTACGAAATTAGATTTTGACCCTCGTCTGAGAACTAGTGTAATTCTTCTTTGCGCGAAGAATAAGGTGAAAGAAAAGAAAACCCTAATGAGATAAAAAGAGGGCGAAGAGAAGTGCAAGTTAGAAAGAAACCTAGTGAGAGAACTGACGAGGAACGTCCACAAGACAAAAAGTGACAAGAAAAAGGGACAGATTAAATTAAATTTCTTGATTATTTGCAAATTCTCGGAGTGATGAAAAGGAAGAAGAAAGTAGGAAGATTCATGAATTTTAGGTAGTTCTCTTAAATTAAATTTTGGTTTTACGGGAGTTAAAATTTATTGGATTAACGCAGTATTGATTACCACATTTAATTGAAATTGATGAGCGTTTCTTGCGAGGAAATTTCCAATCGCAAATTCGGTGATTATTTTTTGTTATCTCGTTTTATATTCCGTTTTTGCAATGAATATTTGATGAATAAAATCTTATTTTGCATTTTGAAAACTCGAATATAAAATCAGAATTTAACATTAATTGCCGTAAAAAATAAAAAAATTAAATAAAAAGGTACAGAACACTTATAATATTATCTTTCTTAAAATTTAGAGTTCATGAATTCACTTTTCAAAATCGAATCACGTGTTCTTACATTCTTCAAAAAATATTTCGTAATAAAATAAAACAATATATTATTTTCATGATTTTCAGGGCATTGATAAGAAAATGGCACTGATGGAATTAAAAATGACATACAATAAAGAAATATTTTTTGATATCTTAAATATTTTTAAGATCTTTTCAAATTACCGATAAACAGCAAAAAAGTAAGAAAATAATAAGCAGCATCACCGGAAGGTTGAAAACACGCGGAACTCGCTGAAAAATTGAAAAGTCATTTATCACTGGCGCATCGGATATGCACGCAATAGTCCCAAGCATTGGAACGGAGATGGAATTTTTCAAAGTCGAACTCATGTCAATGGCAATCAGGAGATTGCCTTTTCCAGGAATACAGCTGGCAAACTCGAATTCCCAGTCTCCCTGCCTCGTCCATCTCCCGTACCTGCCCCTTCTATCTCTCGTGCAGCAGTTCAGACGCGAGACTCTGTAATACAGAGCTGCAGAGGCGAGGAGGCGAAAATTCAATTTCTCTTTGCTCTATCAGTTGGCGAGAAGGCGCAAAATGAGTTACAATGAGTCGATCATTTTCCGCCCGCAAAGCCACTGCGGGACTTCGGTGCGGAGTAACCGAATACTTGAGGGTTGAAGAGGGCGTCTACGTTGCAGAGAAAAAGGCGTTTTATCGCGCTTCTACGGTCGATTGTTTTAGGTCTTTTTGCAGGAAGTAATGATAATATTTGTAGAGGATCGCTTTGTTGAAGGAGCTTAAAGAATAACAATTGTTGGAGGATGACCTTTTTTATTATTTTGAAAGCTCACTTTTTTATTAAATGAAGAAACGAATGAATAAATTCAATCTTTAAGAATGCTTTTACTTTAAAAAAAATTTTTTTTTTAATTTTATATAGAAAATGTTTATTTGCGTCAAAATAAGTAAAGATATAAAATATATAATAATAAACAAGTTTTTAATGTCTCATATGTCATTGTGTACATTCTTGAATTTTATTAAATAAATAAAAATTTTAAAATATTATTATAATGTCTACAATTTAAAATTTCTTGATATAACTACAACATTATTCTACTTTAACAATACAATATTGAAATACTAAACCTTGTATATAGGACATGTCTTTAAGGATCTTATCTCTATAGTTGGCGTAATCTCTGAAAAGCTTTTCCAAGAAAATGTAGACAGATGTTTACTCTACAAGTTCTTTGATGGTTATAAATAATTTTCCTAATCTCAAAGACGTACATAGTATCTTTTATTTAGAAAAACTACTTTAAAAATTATAGTAATAACAGATTAAAAGAAAGAATAAAATAGAAAGATAAATAAAAACAACTTTCAAAATTTAATTAAAAAACCAATTCTCGTGTAAAATTATGATTTTATGTGAGTAAATAGATTTTATTACATTACAATCTCCAAAACTGTATACTAGAAAAATTTTGGATCAATTTTCTGAAAGCTTTTTATAATTAAAATAAAGCAATTCAATAGTAAAATAAAGTTGATTACATATATTTCAAAATGTCTTTAACAAAAAACATTAAATATTTCAAATGAAAGAATAATTACTATTCTACTACAATCGTTAAAAAATTTTACAACCTTTATAAATATTAAAGTTATAAATCTTGTTAAAAAGAACTTTATGTAAAAGAAGAAAATGAATTAGTTGTAAAAAAGTTTGAAAAATTAGTTCGCCTATTTATCTGGTCAGGCAATTCACATTGTCAACGCTGTCTTCTTTTCTTTTATTTTTTTTAAACTTTTTCTTTCTCTGTTCTTCTTTTTCTAAAACAATTAAATTTAGTAGAAACTTGTACAACTCAGGAAAACCATTTTTTTACGACCGCCTGTCTATTTTAAAGTTCCTAAATTTAGGCAGTATTCTTTTATGACAGCCCCGTACATAAACTATCACGATTTTAAAATCCTTTTTATGAGATTCGTACTTGTGTTATAGTTAGACCATTTACGTAAGCTCATTTCTATTTGGAAACCGCATTTATGCCATCGTTTTTATGTCACTGTGAACGCACTTTTTTAACAGCCTCATTTTCGCGTATGCCATTTATTCTAATGCTGTTTTTTACGTAATTTGCATAACTGCGTCAGTATTCACTGTTTCATTGATTAATAATTCGTCTTTTAACAGAACTTACCTAACAAGCAATGTCCATAACCTTTGGATTTTTAGAAAATCGACTAACTTAAAAGATGAAATGTTATAATTGAAGATGTGACCTACTTTCTTACAAAAATATTGTGCGTTTCGGAATGTAATTTTTTATAACTTAACCATAAAAAACGAAGACCCAATACTATAAACAGCGAGATTTCATTTTTAGGTTCCAAAAAGGCTGAAAGTTTTATGAAAATCTATGACCTAATGATTCTAGACGCTCCTTGTAAGTGAGTTATACTTTCATTTTAATACCACTTGATTTACAATGTTCTTACCGTTAATGAAAAGAGTTTCTAAGACTTTATGATTTATGTCAAGTCGGGTTTATTTAAAATCACTAGTTTATAACAATGGCATCAGCGTAGAGGCTATGACAATCTCATTGTTAGAAATAATTTTTCGAGTTTTCACCTCTTTTTTTTATTCATTTTTTCTGAGAATAAATTTATTATGTTCTCTTTCGAAGAAACATTACAACAGCGTATTTCTCTTATTATATTCTTATATTTATAAATTTACTAGAATAATGTTGCACGCTTTTTTAAATATAATTTGCGAAATTCGAGATAAACATTTTTCACAATGCCATTAGAACTCATAAATCATACTAACAAGATAAACTTGAGCGTAGCAAATTGAATACTACTTGGAAATTCATGTACAACGCTACTCTCGCACATGTTGAACACTTTATTCACGAGAAAACTTCGCACCTATGAACTTTTTCAAAAGCTTCCTTCCCGTCTCTACTCTATCTCTCTTTTTCTCTTTTGCCTTTAAGTCCATGCACAGGTGACTTCTAAAACTTATTTTCTAAAAACGACGTACTCCTCTCTAGTCAACACGTTCCCTTCATTTCCATAAAATTTTTCAAGCAGCGAGAATACAACGTTGAAGCATATAATTAGAATAGGCGACTCCTGCAAAGAAATACGAAGAGTCCTTAAAAATTTTTCCAAAAGCCTTACGCGCTAGCTTGAGTCAACCGAGACGAAAGAACGTCGGTTTTATCGCCTCTTTTTCCGCTTTGTTTCGACGCTCTCGTATCGAGACACGTGTCTCTCTAAGCTTCTGTGGGAGAAGAAAAATTTTTTCTTTCCGAGGGACTAACGGGTAAAAAATATAATGGCCTAGTACACGAATTGAGAAGTTCGTTTTAAGAATTGATCTGAGAAGTAATCTGATTTTACATAGTATTTTTGATGGTACAATAAAAATGAGAAATCAGTTGATTTTTCATTATTTATATTTAAAAAATATTTCTTCTATATTTATCTTAAAAGCATTAAAAATAATTTTTATTAAAAATGCTTCATAATAATTATTTAAACTTAAGTAAATCTTGTTTAAAACGTAATAACCAAAATGTCTGTCCAAACTCTGAATCATACTACTTGTATAATCCTTAGCATGGCTGTATTTCAAATTCATATTTCACATTGCAATATATTACAAGGTTTATAACGTTTCAAGTTAGCATTTAATTTAATTTTCCAGTTTCATGAGATATGTACCATATTATGTAACTATTCCTGTAAAAAATTTAAAATAAAAAGAAAATATTTTTTTAATTTAAAATAAATCTGAATATCGAAAGAACCTTTTTACACTTGTATAACCCAAATTTACATATTACAGATAAATCGTAAATCTAAGCTTACCAATCTCCCCAAGGCCTCGAAAATACATTTTCAAAAGCCAAAAAAAAAAACATTTTTCATAAACTCCATATTCATGCACCGCTCACTCATGAATACGAAAACATATCTACTCCAAATTAGGACGTTCAATAAAAAAAAATCCCACTTTTGCCCAAAACTCATATCCTTCAACCTTTCCGCTTTCTCAGCTAAGCCCTCGCATCCGCAAAAAGCTCGCTCATGAAAGGGGTCCTTCTCAAATCCGCGCCGGAACCTTCGTCCACCTGCCAGCTCTCGATTCGGCACGTACACGGCCGAAAGATGCCCGATAAGTCAGAGCGATGATATCGAGCTCCAAGGCCAGTGGAGGAAATTTACGAGAGTATGGATATACGCTTGCAGACCCCTTTTTTGCGCGAGGTTTCGCGCGCTCGGCCTTTTCGTTCTGAAGGATCCATAATTCCTCGCTGAGGCGCAACGCTGGCTCGACCCTTTTGCGCGGGAGTCTGAATTATGGGGTTGTATGTGTGTTGGTCGGTTGCGGTGGAATAGTGATGTAAAGGAGGGGGAGTCGGACTGCCAGATGTATATGAGTACGCGGAAGGATGTTTTATTGATTTATGTATAGGCCTTCGCTATTTGTCTTTGGCGGGTTTCGTTGACGTGGTAACGAACAATGGTTGGTTATTGAAGTTCATTGTTTAATGAGCTTGTAAATAAATTGTCTGGTTTTGTTATGGTTTGTTTATAAAGACGTGAAATGATAGAAACACCATTATACGCCTGTTAATTCAGGCCATTTTCTTAAATCTCACTTTTAAAAAATAAAATTGTTTTGTTAATTGAAATTTAATCCAAAATAATAGCTTTGGAAAGAAATAATTCTTAAACTTTTGTTATCAAAATTATTCACTTTAACTTGAGCTTAAAACTAGATAACTTCACAAGCTTTATACAGTCAGATATGGGAACGTGATTATTACAGAGATGCTTATACTCACACACAGCTTCGAAAGTTAAACAGACGTGGAGTTTACTTGGCGACTTTTGTGCGTCCTTTTGGATGATAAGCCAACTGCTGTATGCTCATGGAAATCTAATATTCAAAGATAAAATCTAATTTACGGATACAGCTGTGGGGGATCGATATTTCGATGGTTACAATGGTTACAGAGAACTATAACATTGTTGTTTTATTCGTGTAATTACAAGATAGTTCCCAGAAGGAAAATTAATTATCTCTTTATGATGTATTGCGCGTAACTGACCTTGTAAATTTCAACGACGTATTATTAACATTTCAGGAATATCAATTTTACCACAACACTAGTTACCCCAGCCATTTTCTCCGAAGCGATTCTATTTTATTAATATTTCACACTATATAAATTTATTAAAATAAAACAAAAACTTACTAAAAAACGACAATTATAAAAAAAATGCCGACAAAACACGTTTAATTGACAGCGACTAAGTAACGAATAAGTCTCAATTAATAAACCAGCAAATAGCGCAGAGGTCGCAGGAAGTAAGGAAAAATAATAGAGAAAAATCCAGCCTTACACATATACGTAGAATTTATTGGCCATTCCTGGACCGCGTAGAAAGAGATAGAAAGATCGCCAAGAGCCCTCCTTGCTTCTTTTAATTAACCTTATACAGAATAATGCTTTAATTAGCGATGCTTAATGACACTTGGTCTCGCCTGGCGCACTCGGCTCACCAAGTCTCTTTGCGTCTTTTCGACCGCGCTCATATATAGATATATAGGTGCATGTTTTTTCCGAGCTCACCGCATAATTCAGTATTTAATCCGCGCAAAAAAGTTTGCAAGGATGAAGAGGGTGGAATGAAAGAAACTCGATGATAGTCGAGTCGCGCCTGAGAACAATGAAGTGGTGACGAAAGCTTTTTGTGCCCGATGTGAGCAGCGTAACAGCATTAGCTTCAATTTTTCTGTCCTCAAAAGTTTTGAAATAAATCTTGTAAAAAGAGCGAGCGGTCGGGTGAGAGTGGAGAAAGCTTATTTGCGGTCGGATGAATTTAATGAGGCAGAATTCAATTGTTTTGGAGTGCGGGTGTTTATAATGGGTAGACATTAATTTTTAATGGATTCGGTATTTCAAATGAATCGTCTTTTATCAGAGATTTGTTAAAATAATTAAACCTTTTAATTAGAAGTGTTAAAATTAAGTAAAAATTTTCACGAAAGTCATTAAGAGTTGAAAAATGTTGAACTTGAAAATAAACATAGAAAAAAAATCTTTGAAAAACATCCTTATCTGAAATTTAATCTTCTTCTCAGAGCACTTAGCTTAAAAAGTTTTTAAATTCAAATTTTCACTTTACTTAAACTGTTAACGTACGAATTAAAGTTTATAGAGATAATTACAAAAGAAAAAGTTCAAATTAATAAAATTAAAGAAAGAAGCTTCCATGCAAAATACTATAAAAATTAATTGGGGAATGTTGGAAAACTTTGTGTTTGAGAAATCTTATCATCATTTTTTATTCTTCTATTTATTATGAAAGGTTAATATGTAATTACACATACTATAATCATTCATTAAATATGGTTTTTTAAATGGAAGAATTAAAATAATTTTCTTTATTTGATTGTTCATTAAAAGAATTTTTTCAGACAGATCTTTTCAAAATCAATATTTTAGATAGTCAAAAACTTAGTTAAATATCAAAAAGTTAAATAGGATAGCTAAATAGCATATAGGTTCATTATAACTAGTTACGGTCGAAATGATGATAAACTCTGTTACACTAACAAGTTCAAAAGTCAATTTAAACATTTTATTTAAATATTCTTTTTAAAAAGTTGCTATTTAAAGATGTAAATTTAATTTCACAATAGAAAAACATTAGAAAAACTTAACGACTTCTTATATTAATAGAAAAAGAAAGAAACTTTCGCTTTCATCGCATCGCTCTCACCCAACCAACATCTTCCAAAATTTCACAAAATATTGCATTCCATCCGTCACCCTCGAATCCTCCCTCCGAACCTTAACCCTCACCCCCACCCTCTTAAAAAGTCATCATATCCAAAACCCCTGCCACTTCTTCATCCCGATCAAAGCTGTCCACTAAACCGCTGACTACACCTCTCTTCAGAGAGTCACAGGATAAGTCATTCCTAGGGCAAGCTCGCACGCCCATGACACAACACAGTCACACAGAGGCACCGCTCCGCGTCTCCCTTAGCAACCGGAGCTTTCAGCTTTCCGCTCTGGGCACGTCTATTCGCATTCCGCCGGGAACTCTGCGAGAGAACACCTTATTATCAGCGAGCCGAGCCACTCCGCATATGAAGGAACGCGCGTGCGTTGAGGAGAGAGCGAGAGGAAATGAGCCTGTTTATATAGTATACGTATGGCAGGTCCGTCTGTCGCGCGGGAGAAGAGAAAAATGAATTTCACGCGTCGGCGAGGGGGAGAAGCGTGGCTTCCTTTCGAGGCTCTGGATCCTGCGCGGCGGAGATAACCGAGTGTACTTATTCGTGGGCTTGATTCTGCTTAACCCTTTCGAGCAAATGGATGGAGATTTTCTGGGTTTATTGGATTCTTTATTTTTTTTCGAGTTGACAATCGGGTAATGGAATTGAGAGCTCGGCCTGATGAGCTTTGCTGTAGTGCTGTGTATTGCCTTTGTGTTTTTCTAGGAAACTTTATATGACTTCAATTGCTGTTTAGTACGTATCGAGGTCAGAGTTGCATTAAGGAATATTTAGCGATTTATATTTGTGTATAATTTTTGCATCATGGTATTAATTTGATATATTTATAAGATGAGAGAAGTAATCTGTTGCATTATACTGTTAAAATGATGTATATTTTATTAACGTCTTATCTTATTTCGTTTGGAAAATTTATATAGCTACTGCTCGGAAAAAATAGGGGTGAGCCTAATTAGAAGTGTAATAACCATAAAGTTGATGCTTACATTGGAAACCATAGGCACGCAAAACTGCCAGGGTCTGTGTATCATTTTGACGTATATATGTGCGAACAATCTTCTAACTAAGTCGTGCCTTCGCTTAACTCTGAATTCTTACTACGCAACCCGAGTCTTCTGAATCAAGGCAATTTTCTTTTATTTCGTGCTCAGAAAAACAATGTATTCATTCGTCACAATTTTTCGCAAACGACACAACGAATTAAGGTCACGCATTTGCGCAGCTTTTCTCATTGCCACATCCACACTCCGAAGCTTAAAAAGAAAAAGATCAATCAAACGCCCAGCAAAATCACGCATCGCACACGCACGACAGTAAAAACGGAATAGTAAATGGCTGAAGCTAGAGGACGCGATGCAGCGATCTGAAAGCAGGAGAGAAAGGCTGAAGGGCTCGAGCAAGGCTTTCAAAGGGAAAAAGGCCATGCAATAACCGCTTCGCTCGAAGAGAGCTTTCCGTATATGATTCTTCCCCGTTTTTTATCGCGCGTCTTTCAGTTAGTTCGGCGCACTGGGCGAGCACGCGCTTCGAAAGGATAAAACCGTGGGCTTCAAAGCTGCGCGAGGTCGGATAAAACACGCGCGTGCTCTTTAACGAGCCGCGCGCGGATTCGCGCGATTGACCTCCATTCCGCGGCCGAGCGGGGGGCCGAGCTTAATCGGCCGTGATTTTCGAATGTTTGCGCTCTCTCTCTCTCTCTCTCTCTCTCTCTCTCTCTCTCTCTCTCTCTCTCTCTCTCTCTCTCTCTCTCTCTCTC
>UELX01005097.1:0-14993 GCA_900480035.1 Eupelmus urozonus | reverse complement strand
GATGGCAAAATAGCCATCGAAACGTCGTCTAGTAATAAAGTGATTTGACTCGTAAAAACAACTGTTTTTGAATTCAAAAATAAATGCTGTATCAAAAGCATTTCAAATGTTCACTATTTCAAAAATTAAAATATTGAAAAATAATATTTTAATTTTTACAAAAATAATAGAAGAATAAATGTAATAAGATAAGATTTAAAAATTTTAATTTTTTTATTTGAATTCTTTAACATTCTCATAATCACTTTCAAAATCATGAACATTCATTATTGTTCAGTTCTAAATTCTGAAAAACTTAGATCATAATTTTTAATTTCTAAATTTATAGCACTCAAGTAATAAACATTCTCATAATCGCCCCCCCCCCCTACATTCCATATTTAAAACCCAGTATATACACCTTACATCACCCACTCCCAATAATTTTTCCAAACAACATCACACGCAGAAAATCACAGACAGCCTAACAGATCAACTTGCGAAAGAGGGCCCACATAACCAGACGCATACACATTCTCGAACAACCCAGCTTACGCCCAGCAAAGGAAGATCGGTTGAATAAGAGAAACGCAACGCCGATGCCATTCCGGTTCCACAAAGAAGCTTATAGCCAACCAGAGGACTGTGTAAGTTAATAATTGCTGCGATTGCGAAAGACGCTGGGTAACAGAATCTGCCGACAGTCGATCTCTCCGGACTTTCGCGAACGAGAGAAAAAGAGAGAAGAGGCGGAGGGGCCACGGTATACTGGGTATGGATGACTCCTCGGGTAAAAGTGCTCGGGACGCCTGTATCGCCTTCATCTGGGTCAAGTAACTCTAGCGCCGAGTCAAGGAGCCGTTTGAGTGCTGACTGTAGTATTTGTCGCGCGCGTCGGGCTATTAGGTGTCGCCGATCGATTTGTAGTCTATGATGTACAAGGTTAAGTCTTTTAGGAAAAAATTATGATGGTTTGTGGATTGGAGATGTGGTGCGTGGGAGGATTGGGGATTCGGGTTGAGAGTTGGTGAAAATTGATTGAAGTGTGAAAAATTGGGCACTTTTGAGAATTTTGTAAATTGTGAAGGTCAAAAAGATTTAAATGTATCAAGCGTATTTTAAGCCTTTCTGTCTAAAATTCTACATTGATCATAGTAAATTCTTAGGCAGAGAAGAAGTAGAGCATAAATCGCATAATGGAAAAAAGCGTAAAATATGAAAACTCATCTCTGTGTTAGATAACGAAGCAATTATT
The DNA here is from genome assembly GCA_900480035.1 of Eupelmus urozonus. Taxonomy (NCBI): domain Eukaryota; kingdom Metazoa; phylum Arthropoda; class Insecta; order Hymenoptera; family Eupelmidae; genus Eupelmus; species Eupelmus urozonus. The sequence goes on along the minus strand of UELX01005097.1, from coordinate 13,759 downwards.
CAATTTCACAACTACGCCACTTTTTCGAAAGCTCAACCCTTGCCTTAACCATTCACGAACCTTATCAAACCGCACAAGCTTCGTACCAAAATTACACTATTCCCTCAAAACCCCAACTCAGCTTCAAAGCTTCAAAATCAATTTTTCCTCAACCCGCACCGACCGCAAAAAAAAAACGATAAAGCGAAACCGTAACGCTCCTCGTAATTTCCATTCCCGAGACACAGCGATGAACTTTTTCACGCTCTACATGGTCCCGAGCTCCGCAGCCGTGAAATTTCAATTTAATTTCCATTTAATCCGAAAGTGGATAACCAGGCCAGCGCTTAATCTTGGAAGTATTCCGCCGGTCAGTCCGGCTATATAATCGCGCGCCGAATCTAAAGCTCGGAGCTTGCAAGCTCGAAAAGGAAAATAGTGGCTGAATTACTCGAAACGGGCGTATCTACTTATACGAGAGGGAAAGGCGAGCCGTAAACGTGAAATATTAGCGGCCGGACTGACGGAGGCTCGCTTGGAAAACGTTGCTATTTTTCCCGGTTTCAGGAAGAGAGAGACAAGGAAAGTGAGCCATTCGCGCGCGCCTAAAGTCGAATTCAAACGAGACCGTATAATAAAACGATCTGGCGAGAAGGAGAAGAGAGGGAAAGTCTGGGCTCTCTCAGGCCGAAATGTACACTAAATCAATCTAGTCCCTGAGGTACCTATACGTCCTGCTCTTTCTCTCTCTTTCCCAGCGCGCTTTTCCTTTTCACTCCCCCGCAGTACGCGCCCTTTCGCGAAATGAGCAGCTTGCTGCTTTTTTTCTCGGTGCTTCTTCTTCCGCGCGGCCCTCTCCCTTTCTTTCTCGGATCTGCGCTTCCGTGGAATTGGATTTTGAGATAGTTTTCTTGTTAGCGGGAAATAGTTTCGATCTTGGGGTGGTGCGTTGGGGTTTTTTTTATTTAACATTTCAATATGACGGTAAATGGGAAAATTCGTGTCTTTAGCTTACAAAAAATTAATAGTGTCCGCCTAAAGTTTTGCTTAAATCAATTAATTTTATTATATGGTAAAGAAGTTATCGTTCGCAGGTCATGCTTAATTATTGGTTAGAGAAATAAAAAATTCCTTGTTGATCTCTGCGAACTATAGAGTTATTAATACGTTTACAAAATCACTCTGTAAATGTATTAATAACACCATGGTTCGCAAAGATCAACAAGAAATTTTTTTCTTCTAACCAATAATCAATTAATTTTATTCTTAATTCATTATAAATACTATTAAAAATAAAACCAAAACAAGAAACAAAAACTACTTCAATAATTAAATCCACCCAAACACCACCAACTTCCCATAGCAAAACGGCAACGCACTAAAAGCCCAAGGAATCCATCCTCCTTTCCAAATTAAACGCCGTAATTTTCCTCTCCACCCCTACACACTCTCAACTTCCTCATCCCGCGCAGCTGCCCCCTCCAGCCGTGATAGATTTCGTGTTTAAGGAAAAATAAATCTCGCGCCGGCTCCTTTTTTTCCACTCTCACCTTCCACCCCCGCCCCCCGTGTAATGTTTTTTCTTCACCCCCGCGTTCGTCCTCCTCTGATCGAATCGAACTTTTTATACAACCAAGTGAGAGAAGGACACAATCGGCGTATATATACGCAGAGAGCAGGAAAAGGGCGGCGCGGAGCTTTCATATTGATTTTCCATTCGGCGGGAGAAAAAAAAAGGAGCAGCAGGGAAGTCTCCCTTCGACGGCGAACTTTCGGGCTGAGCCGTGACGTTTAAAATGGTTCGATTTTTTTTTAATGGCGCGCTGGCCCCCGGCTGTTGTGTGTGCAGGGAGAAAGGAGGGTAGGCAAAACGAGAGCTTTTTCTTGGGATGCTATAGGAGGGGGCTTTGACTTCTTGAGCTTTTGCGCGCACGGCTGTTTTTGGGTGGGGGAGGAGAGGCAGGATGAACGGTGGATAGGGATATGAAAGTTTTGGGATTAGCTTTTTCGTTTGATTAATTGTGTTTCTGTGGGATTCGAGAGTTGATGAGTCGGAAGCGTAGATTATACTTTTGTTTTGTTGGTGCTTCGTTTAGTAGGTTGAATAGTTTGAAAGAGTGAATTAAGGTAATTATTGAAGTTCCTTACATACATTATGTACGTAGAAACAAGTGTAATTGTACGTTATTCCTTCTTCTTAATTATTTTAATAAATACTTTTATGAATCTAAAGGAAAAAATACTATAGCTACCGGCAACAACAAGAACTGCTTTTTATCATCTGATTTTAAATTTTCTGAAAATATTCTAGACTAAGATAAATAAAGAAAAATATAAAAATACAAGAAGAATCCTTCTGTTGCTTCAAAGGCTTAATAAAGAATAAAAAATATACAAAAAGAATAAAATACTTAATAGAAAAAAGGGAAAATCACATTTGTCGATAGTATAATGGGCTTTATATTATTAAGTAATTATAGTTGTAATAGTAGCAAAAAGAGAGAACTTATTTCGGCTAAATATTGAAATTAAAATTAAAAGAAATGTCAAAATTGTAATAATTACCCCTGGTAAAACTATTAAAGATCAGATAATGGCTTCTAAAAATAGTCACGAATGATGAAATTTGTTTCTACAGTTGAGTAAAACATATAAGTTAGAATTTTACATGTATAGTAATACAATATTTTACTAATACATCATATTAGATGTAAATTCGATGACATTATTCTACATATATAAATAATATTGAAAGAAATAATTTCATAAACTATCTTCAGCAATAAAACTATAATGGCAATTATCGACCTTCTACATAAGTAACCTAAACCCGTAACACCTCGATAATTCAATATTAAAAATCGCCGCTGCAGAAGTAACACGTCGGCATCGACGCGTCCGAGAAATATCGAAATTACATATAGGATGATGAAAGTTTTTCGAAAAACACGGCTTACATAAGTTTTCCAAAGTAAGAGTATACTTTGTTGCAGAACAATTCGCAGGCTTAAAAATAATGAAAGTGTGAATACGATCTGGCGCGGCTCCCTCTTTTTGCTCTCAATAACAGCTGGAGCCGTTACGCGCAGAGCAAAAATAATCCATTGTAGCTATATAGTCGTGTATTATAAGTACAGTGATTATACCGGGAGTAGTCTTATTAGGTGTCCTAAGGTTACTTTGCCACCTTTGATACGCAGAGAAGCGATATTTAAAGGCGTGGCTAAGAGCTATAAAATCACGGCTTGTGGATGCATTGGGCACAGTCGTTTTGTCTGCGTCGATAAAGCATCTTTAGCGCAGAAATGTTTTGCAAAGTAATTATTTTCGATTTCGTTTAATGTTTACTTTATTAATAAATAAATTGCCGTTTTTTTATTTGGCAGTGATAAGGATAATTTTGAAATATTGTGTTCATTTCGTATAATAAGTGCTAAATAAAGTATGAGTGTTAAATACAAAATGCAAAGTGAAAAATATTTTTGGATATGTATTTCTAAAGATTTGAAAAATAACAAACTAGAAATTTGTATTTGAATTCATATTGTTTTTAAATTACAACAATTTTAAATTAGTTTTAAATTAATCTAAAATTTGGCATACTTCGTAAAATATAATAATAAAGCGAATGTAATTCTATGAATTTATATTGGTTTAATAACATAAATTCTATTTTCATTTACATATTTCTCGATACATACATATCGACGGTTTCTGCATTTCGGTATTATACCTCACTAAATCTCAATAATAATTAACAATATTCTATAAACCAATAATATTTTTACATAACCAACATTATTACATTCCATTCAATTTTCATTAACACAATACAAAATATTCATTTATAAAATTAATACAAATTTATTAAATAAAATTAAAATAAAAATCACAATGAAACAATTTCTAAAACCTTACGAAATTAATTTCGCAGTACTTATTTTTCGCCGGTGTCGTCGCTGTCGCTCGAGCGGCATATCTAGGTACACCCGCAGCTACAGCAACAGTCGCCGTAGCTCATCCAACAGCGGCTGTAATCAGAACTGGGGCCATCAGGGATGATCAGCACCTCGATTCTCAGCCGCATTATAGTTTCAGCTACAGTGTCGCAGATGGCCTGACGGGTATGTCTGACATCACTCTTACTTATCTACTGATTTCTGATGTTAAGATTTTTTTTTATCGATACCACTTAAAATCTTATTTAGAACACTGTTGATTAAACTAATTTTGAGCTGTTTATAGTATATCTAAAGTAAATATAAGATTTTTGAAAATTTCAAGCTTCTAATATTTATAATTTATTAGATATTGTACATAAAGAAAAAAAGTTTTGGAAATTTTACCAGATTTTACAGTAAATGATGTGACAGTAGAAAAAGACTATCAAAGATTACCGATTTTCTGATAAAAATCTGTAGTTGCAGTAAAGTTTAAATTAAATTTATGATAAAATTTGTCAAAAATTAGGGATTTCTGTAACATTTTGACAGCTTTGTACTAGATTATTACTCATTGTGGACTATGGTAAAATTCTAAAACTTTATCTCCCAGTATAAAAAAGATCATAATAAAAAGTAGTTGATTATAAGTAGAAAATTATAGAGGCTCTAATTTAGTCTGTCTATTAAAGCTTCATTAGGATCTAATTTGAATAATTTGAAGAAAAGATAAAAGTAGAAATAATAAAAGCGTGTTTCTCAATAAATTTTACAAAGCTCCACCGTACCACAAAAATACTTCTGATTTTCTGTCATTGATCATCCATCCTCAAACTCACCAACCCTTCCACCCACCCAAAAAATGTAATTATTCACTTCTCTACTCCGTCCTCGGGCAGGAGACAACAAGGCCCAGGAAGAGACCCGCGACGGCGACATAGTCCAGGGCAGCTACTCCCTCATCGAGCCCGACGGCACCCGACGCACGGTCAGCTACGCCGCCGACCCCATCAACGGCTTCAACGCCGTCGTCCAGAAGGACCCGCGACTCAGCGTCAACACCGCCGTCTCCTCGTCCCCGGTAATCAGCGGCTCGATCCACGGCTCTCAGCAAAACGTCGCCCAGGTCCAGTCCCAGCTGTCCCAGATAAACGGACTGTCCCAGCTCGGCGGTCTCTCGCAGATCGGCCAGCTCAACCAGCTGACCGCCCAGATCGGCGAGCTGTCCCGAGTAGATCAGCTGGGCGGACTGTCCAGGCTCGACCAGCTCGGAAGGCTTACCCAGGTGGTGCGACCTGCTCTGATCTCGCCCCAGGTGGTCGGGCGCCACAGCATCGCCGCGGGCGCTGTGCTTCGGCCGAGCTTGCGCGACGCCGTCCTAGGGGTAATTTGTGAATAATTGGTTTTTGTTTAAGTAGTTATGATGTGATGAAGTTTTTTTGATGCGTTGATCTACTGAAATAAAATTTACGCTTATGATGTATTTAAGAAGATGTAAAAAGGCCGAGTAAATATCTCTACGTAATAATTTACGAAAATCTAAAAATTATGTTGTAAACATTCATTAAACTAGTGCAGAAAGAAATATATAATTACAAAAAAAAAATTTCCGACTATTTTAATGAATGTTTACAACATAATTTGTGGGTTCCCATAAAATATTCTGTGTAGATTTCTACTATATCCTTTTTACTTGGCCTTAAATCCCAGGTGAAATCTCATGCTAAAATCACTTGCGATTCAAATCGGTAATTAACTTCATTAATTAATTAACGATATTTACCAAAAACTGGTTTGCAGAATTTTATTAATCCCTTTTGCAGAATATATTTCTTACATATTAATAATTTTTTAACTAAAAATTTTTTCGTAAAAAATTAATCGCAGCAAACTCCTCAATAAATGACCTTACAATTCCAAATAAATAAAACCTCAACAATCCCATTCTACAGCAATCCGTCCTCAACGGAAACCTCCTGCGCCACTCAGCCGTAATCTCAGCCCCCACAGTCACCTCAGCGAACCTCGTCTCTAGCCACCAGCAGGGCCGGCTCATCGGCGGAGTTAGCGGCATCAACGGCCTCAACCGAGTCAGCGAGATCAGCAGCATCAACGGCGTGCCCGTCAACATTGGCCTGGGAATCGGCGTTCGCCAGGGCAACTCGATCCTCGACCAGCAGCAGCAGATTCTGGCTACCGGATCCAGCATCAACGACGGACTCGTCCAGTAAGATGATTAGAAAAGCTCTTCGCGACGCGTTGAGATTGTAGGCCTTTACCGTAAGCTCGTTGGTACGCGATTAAAGCAGGTATACTCATCAAAGCTTTGACGAACAGGAAAAATGAGAAAAAAATATCTACATGTGTATGTTATTTTATAAATGGATTATGTAGAGGTTTTTAGAGTACGTATATTGTAATTAGTGGATATTGTAGTTGTAAGTGTATTATTAACTATAGTTCTTTTTTAATTTTTGTCAAACGGACTGCACGCCACATATCGATATTATGGTTAAAATATGCTGCACTGCAAAAGGAACATAAACTTCGGTTAACTGATGTATTCAATGTTATTTTGTTAATCTTTTAAGTTGTTCGTTTTTTCTTCATTAACTTTGTTGGACAATTAAAGGTTATTCCTTAATTGAGCTAAAATAAAAAAATCATCACTGCATGTAAATAAAAGCCGAATGCACATCTCAAAAAGATGCAGGAAAGGTACAGCGTGTTGGAAGAAAAGAAACGAATAGCTTTATATACAAATAACAAAAATTAATTTCGCACAAGTATCATATATATTAATCAAGCTGCCATACAATAGCAGTAGAATTCACTTAAGTACTACGTACAATATTTACATTACTGTACAATTTTTTCGATTAAACGAGAAATAAAGTTACGAATAAAGAATAAAATAAAAAAGAATAAAATTTTGCATTTTAATATTGTACGCTTGAAATAAAGTTCAATAATTAATTTTTAATTGTATAATGTAATTAATTGTACTTTGCAAAAATAAACAAAATGGGTGGTTTACAAATTTTGCATTTTACTTCTACAGTGAAGTCCACCAAGTACATTATTTACATTGAATAATTTTATATCATTTACATTATTAAAAATTCACGAGAAAAACGATATTATTTTCCACCTAATTAGTAAAAATACGTTTTCTTGATTTCAAGCTTCTATTGTAGGAAACTTATCCATTACGCATAATAGAATATTATTTTTGCATCTACTATTTTATACAAATTTATTGAATGCAATTCGATAAAATTTCAATAGAATATTTTAGGCATAAGAAATATGTATATTATAATATAACTAATGGCAATAAAATATTATGATTTTCAAAACTTCAACTATTATAATAACTTCATAAATCTCTTAAACACAACCACAAAATATTTTCCTTGATTACAAGATTCCTAAAATATTATTTACGTACAGTAATAAAAACAATTTTTGAAAGAGAACCCCTTTTGATAATCGCACTAAAAATATGATGCTTTTCATAACAATTTTTATAAATCTAGATTTTTATTAATCTGATTAAAATTCTTAAAAACATTAAGAATTTTACTATTATAAAATTTTTAATTTAATTTAATTTCTATTATAAAACTTTTCTTTAAGGGAAAAAATTTCATCGAAATTATTCAAACAGTTGACAAATTAAAAAAGTCCAGGTCAAATTGAAAACTAAATCTTTTTTCTCAGGAAAAAAATCTTAGAATTAAAAAAAAACAATAACAGTAGCAAATTATACATACAGCGTTATAATAATTCTTATAAGAAATTGCGAAAAACAATTATTTTTAGCTTAACCAAATTATCGATTCACGACAAATCCGCAGCAATCTCGTATCCAGAAATCTATTCCCACCCAAATCAACCCACTCTACTAAATCCAGAAAACAATTTGTCCCATCATCAACTCTATCAGCAAAATCGTTAAAATATCGATAAAAAAAGAGAGATATCGAAAAACGAAAGACACAAGCCAGAGACAAAAAAATTCTCTGGAAAATCTCATAAACCGAGAGCTAAAATGAAGTTACACTCGACTCGCTCGGCTCGTGGCAGATTTACGAGGCACGCAACTCCCGAGCAAATGCTATTATATACAGCGGATAGGAGGCTCACGATGATAAAACACGCCGGCGACGCCGGTTAGAAAATATTTCAATACTCGTTGAGCGCATTCCGCGGATGCTCAAATTGGCAAGATATTTTCTAATAAAACCCGGGGAAGCTCGGGGCGGCTAAGCGAGATTCTCGCCCAGGAGATCTGTCTCTCTCTCTCCTTCTATATTTTGCTTCGATGTGGCAGCGCTAAAATTTATGGAGATTTATGAGCTGTATGTATATTGCGCGATGAGGTGGGTGAGCATCGCTAAGTTATTTCGTCGTTTAAGAATCGTTTGGAGAATGCGATGGTTATGGCGAGGAGGACCGATGTCCGGCTTTTAGTTGGATTTAATTGGGGATGAATTGTATTGGTGGGTGGGAGAGAACTAAGAAAGTATGCAGGGTAAGTTTAAATTAATACAGTTTTGAAATTGAAATGAAGTATTTTACAATAAATCTATTTATATGAGTACACACATTTATATATATAACTATATTAAATGTGTTAGAAAAATGCACGCACACATACGTACACAATAAATATAGAATATCTATAACCCGTGAATATTTTCTTAGAAAAATATATGATTTTTTACCTTCATGAATTTACCTTTTGTTATTTCTTATTATTTGATTATACAGGTATGTAATGAAACGTGTATAAATCGAATATTTTTTTCTAATTCACACGATATTTTATACTACAAAAAATGTATTATATAATGAATCTAAATACTAGTATCAAGATTTACAAACAAAATAATTTAACTTTCACGAAAATCCCTTGAAAATTCCTCACTCTTCAAGACTCCACTCAACAAAATTAGCCTTGAAATCCTCAAATACATTTCAATTATTGACCTGCCACGCAGTAGGCAATTCGCTCCTCTCCTCTTACCATCCAGCCATTATCTTTCCCAGAACTTTTGTCCTCCCGTCCCGTTTCATCAGCATACCGGGCGAAACGATCGGTTTTTTCGTTTCCTGAAAAAAAGAAAAACTTCCGGGAATGAGGTTCGATATGTACTCGCGCCAGGAAATGGCCTGTCGGCCGACTCAACAACCATTTCCACTTCGAATGCCGCCTGCGGTCTGTGTGTCGGCTCGTGACGTATGTGCCTATATACGACTGCAGAATCGGTATGAATAAAGGATTTTGAAAGCTGCGATTCCTCTGCCAGCGAAATATTTTCCGGGTGCTCGATAGCTGGACAACGGAATCATTTTATCAGTTGTCTCATTTATTATTGTCGGCGAGAGAAATCTTTCAATTTTTTTTTTGAGGGGGGGGATTTGAAATGTATTTTTTCTTCTACAAGGGTGGCTTTTTTTAGTATGTTGATGGATTCTGGATAGTACTAGGCAGTCCATTATTAAATGCATACAATATTGCAAGAATAGAATAATACAATGAATGTAAATAAAAAAGTATTTTTATATTTTAAAACATTTTGAATCGTTAAAATTTATTCAATTTGAAAACCCATTAGACATTTTGAAAGGAATCACAGTGGTTTGTTTTAAATGCGTAAAGGAAAACCGCGTCGTAAAATAAAGGAAGCTTTGTGGTAAAGGCCGAGTTCATTATATAGAAACCCTTGTTAATTAAAGTACGTACGTAGCAGAGAACTTAGCACAACAAAAGGCAACAAAAATGTCGACCTTATGAGATCTAATACCTGAAACTCCCTTGAAACTTAAGAATTTCTGGAATTTTCGTTTTAATTTACATTAAAATTTATTTTAAACTTGAGAGCTGTTTAAACATAAAATTTCACAATTTTATTTCTAATTCATGATACTTCTGGAACATGCAAATTTTAAATCGTGAGGTATAAAACATTTTTTAATTATTCTTAATATTTTATTGTCAAACAAATCGGAAATTCTAGCAATTACTTTCCTTTGGTAAATAAGTAGAATTAATAAATTTTTTTTTTAACCGTTAGTTGTTAAGCATTATAAGATGACTTTTTTCAAAACATTCATTTTAATAGTCATATCATTTGATATAACCATCGCCGAAGATCAAATAGAAAAATTAGATTGCTCAGATTTTAAAGAATCGACGATAGGATCGCTTTTCGCTACTTTTTCTGGTTTTAGTCCAAAGGAAAATACAAAAACTAATTTTTTTCTAGTGACGAAAGAACGTCTTAAACCAGTACAAATTGGTCCTCAAAATTGGACTAGGCTGACAAGAAGAGCTTTCGACCCTTCAAAAAAAACGTACATTATTGCACATGGTTATCTTACTCACTATGAAAAACCATGGGTTGTAGAAATGAGAGAGAAACTTGCTGAAGTAAGCTACATACTAAATTAATATTATATTTTATTATAACTCAAGACACTCAAAAATTTTAAAACATAAAATGACGATATAGAAGCAATTGTAGTAATATTTTCAAAAACTTTAGTTTTGGACATTTTTCATGTTATTTTTAAAAAATGTATAACGCGTAACTTTTTCTAAATATATAAATAATTCAATTTAATAAATGCAATTCTTTTCATATTTTAATACTTTAAAATATATACCATAGGTTGAAACATATTCACGATCCTGACAGTCTCCTGATAAGTTATATTATTTGATATACATATTATTTTCAGAGTGGTGTCAATGTTATTCTAATAGACTGGCAAGCAAATACTTATTTTTGGAACTACGTCGATTCTGTTCAGAATACATTAATTGTTAGAAATCATATATTCAAGTATGTGCATACATTTTATTTATATATTAATTTTGCATATTTTGAAACCAAAATTTGAATCGAGAAAATAACTGTACACAATGCAACAAAGAAAAAATCGATTTATTTCTTGAGTTGCCACCAGTACTTCATTCCTGACTTAATATAGAAGATATTAATATTTATTCTTATACTTATTAGCGCAGATAGAAACAGTTAATAATTAAAAGAAAATATACAATGAAACATAAAAAAACTGAAAAGTTACTTTTGTAATACAATTTACGAAAAATATGCTGATGTTAGCAATCTTTTCAGATTTAAAAGATAGTGTAGCTTTGATTGTAAATTGGGAGTATTTGTAAATTGCCTGTTTAAGTCTGTCATTAAAACATTCTTTTTAAGAAATAAAACAAGCAATAAAGCATTAATTCTCTTTTTAGTTTTTTCAAAGGAATGAAAACCGCCGTAAATAGATTATTCCAGCAACCAACTGCAGTTTTGTGGAATCATTTACATTTTATAGGACATAGTCTTGGGGCACATTTGAGTGGTCAAGTAGCACACCTGTTAAAACAAGATAATTTTTATAAAGTAGAAAGACTTACAGGATTAGACCCGGCTCAGCCATGCTTCACAAAGGCTCCTTTAAGTTTAAGAATTGATAAAAATGATGCTGATTTTGTTGATATTATTCATACTCAAACTGGTCCTAATGGCAAAAATGATGCCTTAGGTTTTAAAGAACCTTTAGGTTAGTAAGTCATGTTGCAGATTTTACACAAGGAATTCTATCATATATTACAGTACTTTAATTTTCTACGATATTTATACTGTATTTATTTTATTACTTTACATACACAGACCTATTTACTGAGGAAACATTTCTTTGTCGTATTATTAATTAAGAGTTTTATAATATTTTTATCACAATTTATTAATATTATTCTCATAGGTCACACCGACTTTTATGTCAATGGAGGAGTGATGCAAGCAGCATGTGAAGACTTGGGTAATTTTGTAATAAATATATTTGTTAACATATATTTATAATATATATATTTATTAATAAATATATATATTAAAACTTTAAGAAAGATTTTGCAGTAATGTTGTTATAGTTAAGTAATGAAAGAATTTCTCGACTTATAAGCCTTATTATAATTTTTTAGAAAATTGTCCGTAAATTAAATATTTAATGTACAAACAGCATTTTTTCCAATGTAGTTTACAGCCAAAATAATTGTTTGTATCCAGCACACTCATTACTGAAACATCTTCCAATTTAAAAATCTAACTAATTAAAGTATGCATATGAATGTTTCAGTATTGGAATTTAACAAAGTAAATTGTAGCCATCAGTTAGTGACAGATTATTTCATAGAATCAGTCTCTTCCTCCGAAAGCAATTCGTGCAAGTTTTCATCCTTTAGGTGGGATCGAACTTACGATGGAGCTTTGCAAGCATTAGAAGCTAAGAAAAAAGGTGAAGTTTGTTCAGAATGTCCAGAAATGGGTTTCAATGCTTCGAAAGATAAGTTGACCGGAAATTTCATTGTATTCGCAGGCACAGAACCACCGTACTGTCGTAAGAAAAATATATATTTACGCCCGTGATTTATATGCACTTTTTAATTATTTTCTATTTTACAGAGCTTCGACAGAGGGATATTTCTAAAATAGAGGAAAGCGTCAAGGTTAGTAGTTCTGAAAGTTCAATGTTTATTTATTGCTAACATAATTGTTATTTTTTATAGAGATTGCGATTGACTGAAAGTAGTTTCGCCGATGTTTTTAGTTTTTCCACCAATGCTTTTGTAAATAAAGTGTCAACTTATCTCACAAAGACACTAACAGAAAAATGATTTGTATTACAGTATTAATAAAATAAATATCAATCAACATATTAGCAATATTCCATGTTATTTTCATTTATTATTTTTAATACACAAAATATTATCAAACTACAGTAGCTCTCAAAAATTTGTCAGAAAATTGAATTTTAAAAATTAGTTAATTATCTCTCAATTACCTTCTTATCCAAAAACCAAAAACTTCAAAATATTTACAGTCACAAATAAACAACCCCTTCCTAATATCCTTTCGCAATTCTCCCAAATAAACAAAACCCAAAGCAATCCAAAACACTTCCGATCCCATCCAAAAAACTCCAAAATCCCAAAGCAAAACCATACTTCCAAAACGCTTAACGATCCAACCAACCCACCCCTAGCAAACTTGCAAAACTGCTTATCCCTCATGTATAGAACCAGCCGGCTCGCTAACTTGGGCCGCAAACTTCATGTAAATTGCAGGAGGAGGCTCGCGCGCGCGTGGCGCAATTGTCGCATTACAATTGAAGCAATGGGATTACAGAGGCCGCCGCTAGCGCGCGCGCGACTAGATTATACTAATTCAAGAGATACGCCTTGCGCGCCGAGTAACGAGAGGGCCGCGGGCCTCGGGACTTGCTTGATAAGCGCCTCGCGGCGCCGACTTTAAACTATGTGTATTCGCGCAAATTACGCGCGCGCCCGCCCGGCCGCAGCGCGCGCCGCAGATAATCTCGGGTATTTGTGTCTTCGATAACTGTGTGCGGGCGCTTCGGCGCGGGTGTGGATCGATTGGAGAGGAGATTAATTTATTGGGGTGGTTTAAAGTTGAGATTGGGTTTGGGTTATTGGTGCGGATGACTTGGGTTTTGATTGGTGTTTTGGAGAAAAATGAGGTTGTTTGAAGAATGAAGGGATTGATTCGGTTTAGTATCTTTATGTCGTTATATTAGTTGGGATTTACATTGTGTTGAATTGCTATTATTGTACAGATTAACAAATGTATGGGAAATAATATCAAATTAATAAATTCAATAGAATTGAATGTCAAACTTAATTTACTAGGCATTGTCGGCGCGCAAGCGCTTTAAATTTTTATATTAAGATAAAATATATTGAATAATATTTAATGATTTAATTATTTAACAATTCGATAAGTATTAAAATTGCACCG
>UELX01005096.1:0-15001 GCA_900480035.1 Eupelmus urozonus | reverse complement strand
CCCCTCTTCGAAGGAAAATGTTTGTTTTATGTATCTCCACAAACTGACAGATTTAGTTTTCTGAAAATAAAAGCATTTTGAAAATTAGATTTATAAATAGTTAAAAATATTAGTAATGTAACATTCAAAAAAAGTATCTAAATTTTCTTTATTTAAGTAAAATTAAAGAAAAAAAATTTATTTCTATATTTAAATTTGATTATTTTTTTAGGTTTAAACTCAGTCCTGAGACCTTAAAATATTTTTGACAAATCATTGAATTTCCATTTTAAAAACTGCAAATAAAAGATTATCTTTCAGAAATTTAATTTCATTTTTTGAAAGTTTATTTAGGACTTTTATGGACTGAATTATTCAAATTTTAAATAGAATCTATTTTCTACATTTTTCTCAAAATAACACTGTAAATATCCATAACTCGAGAACATTGCTGTCTAACTTATTTTTTGTTACCTCAAAATATATCCTAAAGTTTGAGCCAAATTCGCGACTCAGAGGTACGACACTTTTTGTTAGTTTAAAATAATCTTTTCATTATTTTTACGCATTTATCTAAATTTGTAAAACTACACTTTTAACTTTTTATAAAAAATTTTGAAAACTGTGTTTTACACAAACCTGGATTTAAACATTTAAAGTCTTGCAACGTCAAAAATATAAAAAAACCAAGCATTGCTTAATATATTCTAATATTTCCATTTATAATTAACATTTTTCTTAAATTTAAATTGTAAAAGACCAATTCAAAATTATTATTTACCAAAATTCATATTATAGATATTACATATTATTCATATTATAAATCTTATAAATATTTAATTATTACATAAAGTAAACTTCTTCTACGATGCAATCGCGTCTTTTGAATTTCCAAATCCCCAGGCCAAGCGCGCCTTAATCCACCCCTGGAGGGACGAAAAAGATGGCGCAGAAGAAGCTGTAGAGACGCACAAAAAGAGGAATGCGTGATTATCGAAGGTGAGGGAAGCCAGCGCGCTTCTCGGTTTTTACGTGGCGCGCGCTCAGAGGAAATTCAATGGATCCGAGCGAGCTCTCGCGCGCAAGTAGTTCAAGAAGGCCTTTAGTCAGACCGTAAAACGTCACTCGACCTAATTCGAACTTGTCGCCGACGTCCACCCCACCCAGCGTGCCGATGAAATTCGAGGAGCGAGAAAACGGGTCGTTTTGTTTTGGTTTAGCGCCTGATGTACGTCTCGAGAGCTGCTATAGGAAGACTTTTTCAAGGCGAGATAATGTATAGATCGTTGACAAGTTTGTGGTTGATGTGATTACGTAATTTTTTTTATTTATTTATTTAATGGGGAAGAAAAGGAGTGGGTATTTCAGCGTGTTCCCACTTTGTCAAAAAACCGATATTTAAATGTTTACGTTGGATGTTTATCACTTATAATAAAAACATTTCGATAGATACATATATCTATATACGTACACACACTCACACACACGGATACAAGTGAATATATTAGAATATACGTGGACGGCTAAAACTTTATAACTCTGTAAATTCTAAATTTGTTGTAATTATTCAAGACACAATTTTATTAGATATAATAAGTCTTTTGAATTACTATTTACAGTATTAAAGTTTAGAAAATGTACTAAAAGCTTTAAATAAAAATAAAATAAAATTATATAAACCAATGTATATAAGATTTATGTTTTTCAAAAAGGCAGGCAATTAAATAAACAAAAATATGAGAACCAACCGCGGCCAGAGCTCGCAATTCATTGGATTTTCCGAATCAATTATCTTTAATTAACATTAAGCATTATTAGGTAGGCATTGCGCATAATAATATTTAAAAAACCACCAATATATTAAGTGTACTCTCTCCATGAAAATTCGCTTGAATTAATCTCACTTTATTAATCGGATAAAATAGAGAATTTATACTACTCATCCCCTTGCGTGAATTTTAACTAGAACCCTCCAGCGCTTAAACTAATAATAATTCTCATTGGCAAAAAAAAGACCGACTACGACAAGCAGCTGCGCGGGGAATATAATAAAGAATAAGGGCTGCGTTAAAATCGATCGCAAAATGCAAGCGACTGATCTTTGGCAAAAAAAGGCCGCTGCCGTCGCTCAAGGAAATAAAAATATTATTGTCAGCCCCGCGATTCCAAAGCGAGAGACGAAGTCGTAAGTATCACCGGCAAAAAACGGGTCGGCACGGTTACTACGACTTTTTCTCTGTCTCTCTCCCTCTCTCTCTTTTCCCTCTACACGCGTGTTCCACGATAAAGGTCTGTTATAGCCTGGCTGCCCAAACTGCGCCCTATACTACTGCGATGCCCTCTGTTGACTATACTGGTATTCCACGTACCAGTGAACATTTTATAAAAATTTTTGGCTTCTCAAAGCTTGAGTTTGTGAATTTTAGAACATAGTATGGCATGTAATATCGTGGATTTGAAAGGAAAAAATGATGGGCTCGTTCAAGTTCTAATAGAAAATAAGAAACTGACAAACTAAACAAAGCTGCACATTATGCGCCTCAAGGTAATATCTACATTTTTCATCAAGCTCATCGCCGATCGGCAAAGTTCGCCGCGCGATTTTAAAATTTCCGAGCCACGTCGCAGCACGGAAAAAGCGCGAAACTCGCCTCGCGCGCATCTATACATCACACAGAGGACGAGCGGGCAAGAGATAGAAAGAGAGCGAAAACGCGCGGAGCTCGCCGCGCGCTTCTCGTGTTCTCGCTCCCTGCTATATACTGCCCGTCCCGCTGGCCGGACGCCAATTGATTTTTGATATTTTTTGGCAGAGACTCAAGCCCCCGTGTAACCGGTTAAAATGTTTTGGTGTGCGGTCTCTATCTCTCTCGGCTCTCTCTCTCTCTCTCTCTCTCTCTCTCTCTCTTTCTCTTCCCTACTCCTCATTTAGACATGTAGATAGATATCCGGCGAATGGCCGGAGCTGTATAACGTCCAGTGTGCAGGGTGCATTAAAAAAAAAGAGTGAGAGCTGCATTTTACCGCAGAAAACACGAGTACAGCGACGCAGAATAATCGCCTTTAATCAGGGACGTTTTTCGAAGCGCGCCCGGAAAAAAGTGATGCTTGCTCAAATGCTCATGTGACGGTTGCATGTCTTTGTTTAGATTTTAATGGTTGTGTTTGTGACGTGGAGGGAAACTATTTATTCTGATGATGTTTGTTTTATATGAAAAGAATGGGAAGTTATAATAACATGTGTATTTATTAAAAGGTAATTTTTATTCATAAATAAAAAATTGTAAAATCTATTCAATTGCTTTATAATATATTTATATGTAGTATTAACATTTGATTTACAGAGAAACGATCAAATATTTTGTATTTCAATAAACATAGAAACCATTCATAAATCAAAGCTTTTTCAAATGTAATACTGTATCAAAGCATATAGAAAATCTTTTATATAATGTTTAAAGTAAAATTTATAATAAACTCTGTTTGTTAACTTTTTTTACAGCGAACAAGGGTAGTCGAGTTTTAATTAGAAAAAATTTTCAGCAATTACAAAAGTTTTTCTTTTTATTTTTAATATTTCGGAGCGCAGAAAGTTAGTTTAATTAAACTTTTTAATTTTACCTCAATATTAATATTTATGAATTATTTACTACCAAGTTATAAAGCAAAAAGCAAACACTCTGTAATATTTATATGCATAGACTTTTTTATATACGTAATAAGCCAGTTTGCGGAAGAAGCTCGTTTCGTTACTTGTACATAATTTTTTTTAGCAAGAATGAAAGTAAATAATAAATGAAATTGAAAATTTCGTGAAAATTGTAGCTTTATTATAATTTTTCTTATAATGAACTAATTTCCAAAGAATCCTCAATGCCTTCTATTCACTTCTTTCAAAGAACATCCTTAAAATCCTACCCAGCGTTAATATTTACGGCATTACGATTTCAAGCCTTAAATTAATCCCCAACAAAATCTTCTCCAGAGATCAACACAAAAGAATTCGACTTCCTCGATCGTAAAATTAAAAAATCATAAAATCAACGAACGAAAGAAAGACCTCTCCGTCCGCCTCGCTCATCGAAAGTCGGAGGAAAGCCGTCCGCTATACATCCAAAAACGTAAAAAGACTCGCCCTACAGCTCACTCGCGATAAAGTCGGAGCAATTTGCGAAATGAAAAGAGCGATCCCCGGGAGAATCGAAGCCCGCGCTCTCTCGCGTCGACAATCGCGCATTAATTTTTCATTAATATTTCAGCAGGTAACTGCCGGCGTGAAATTCGCGGTAATGAACGGAGCGCCGATTCGCGCAAACAAGCGCGCGCCGGAGTTTGCCGCGGACATTTCGCATTTATTAATCAGACTAATATGGGAGCCACGACGGCGCCTCGACGAGTGATTCCAGTCGGAAAGTCACAATCCCGCGCTGGCGCGCGCGAGCGAGCCGGCCGCTCTCTCATCGTCCGTCCAAATATTTGCCCGAGAATACCTGGGCGCATAATTTCGGGGCCCTTTTGCGCGTGTCTCTGTTATCGCTGAATGAAACTATGCGCATTTGCATCCAAATCTGTCTGTGTATGTGTTAGGGATAGTGCATGATTTTGCTCATCGGTATGACTGTGGACTATCTCTATAGGTATGCGGCACGGTTAGGTAAATCTGCTTTAGTATTTAGAAGAGTGAGTCTATGCGCTCGTACGTGTGAGTATGATGCAACTGTAGGTGTATGTTTAGGTACCAGAATATTGTTTGTGTAAGATATAGATATTAATTTAAAGTTTGCTTATGTCCGAATGTGTACGTATGTGCATTTATGTGAGTGTGAATATGCAGTTGTGCAGATGATGTGTGTGTGTGCGTGTGTGAGCGTGTGTGTGAGCGTTTGTGTGCGTGTGTGTGCGTGTGTGTGCGTGTGCAAGAGTATATATGTATGCCTAAATCTATGTGAGTAGGTGCGAGTTTATATAAGTGTATGTATATAAATGTATGTACATATGTGTATGTGTGTGCTGATGTGTGCGTCTATGTATGTGTATATATGTTTGTGTATGTGCGTGCATGTATGTGTGTGTAACTGTGTTTGAGTATGCATCTGTGTGCATGCAAACGTATTTGAATATGTAGGTGCATTAATATGCGTTTACCCAGATGCCAATGTGTGCTTTTGCATTTAGAAACGTATAGATAGGAATGTGTGTGCCGGCTAGTATGTTTGTACGTGTGCATGTGCATGTTTGCGTTAGTGTTTGCGCTCGAAAGTGTATTATTACCACATTGATCGCACACGCGCATGTCGTTCATATTCGTCCTGATGACGAGCAAATGTCCGCGCGAAATTCCCGTGCACAATTTGCCAAGCTCAGCGAGGAGAGAGGGCAGAGCTTTTGTTTTTGAAGCTACTGCTCTGCAGCACTCGGCTTTGTGCGGAGCAGCGAGTACAGAGGCGGATCCTTAATAAGCTGCATCGCATTTGTCAAACTCGCCGTGTGCTGCTTACGCGAAGGGTGGGGGACGAATTGGAATTGCAAAGTCGCGGTAATCAAAGGGCTGTTTTATCGACAGCCAGTGTGATTCTCTCTTGCGACTAAAACACTACTCTCTCTCTTTTTCTTTATCGCTTTCTCTCTCTCTCTCTCTCTCTCTCTCTCTCTCTCTCTCTCTCTCTCTCTCTTTCTCTTTTCTTTCTTTTATTTCGCGCACGAGTGAATCGCGTAGTATCGTGTACGGCGTTGCGGATAGCCATGAACTCGTTTCATTCTCTCTGGTAGAAAGGATAAAAACAGCGTTTTTTATTAAAAGTCGTAAAATAAAAGTGTGCATTAAATTAATTCATTTTATTTAAGCATGCAGCCTGACAAAGCGACTGGTTTTTATTCTTTGAAGGTGCGAATGGAAATTCATTAAAGCAAAAATGCGAGCTCGAATGATTAAAGAAATTGAAAGTATGAAAAATGAATTTGATTTTACATGATGACCAAGCTCTTCTCTCTAAACCTTTTTTTACTTTAATTAATTTGAATAAAACTGACTGACATTCACGAACTGTAGCATCGAATAATTAAATATATGCGGCTTTAACCACGCTAAAATTAAATTTTAATCACACATACTAAAAATAAGAACAATTACTAAAGTTAGACTAACTGGGTCACTGTATCAGAAAATGACTTTTTAAGTAGATGTAACTTAATACAACTCCTTAAACTGGAATAATCTTGGAGTTTAATAAAAATAAAAAAGCCATTCCCGGGACAGTCTTCAAAAAACTATCAGCGCCAAAAATAAAGTCATTATGCTTCACGCACGCCTGCCCTCCGGCGTCCCGATAATCGCATACTTTTCCAATAAAATGCCCAGCCAGCGGAATAAATTGCGCCGGTACTAATAATAATTCAGGAAAAAACAAAGTTCCAAGTCACGCCGGCTGAGAGAGAAAGAGAGAAACGAACGTCATACTTTCGCCGTAAAACACGCTCGAAACTCGCTCCCTCTTGTCGCTGTGCAAGAGAAAGAGAGAGAGAGAGAGAGAGAGAGAGAGAGAGACAGAGAGGGGGGAGGGAGACATTTCGCAACTTCCGCGCGCGCCTGTCCGTTGGTTTTCTCCTTTATCCGGCCGCGCGTAGCGACGATCCCTTTCTACACTGCAGCTCCCTCCACGCGTCCATTAGACGCGCCTCCGTCTTCCTCAGATTCTCTCCACTTTGCTCTCTCTCTCTCTCTCTCTCTCTCTCTCTCTCTCTCTCTCTCTCTCTCTCTCTCTGTGTTTACGTTAAGCTCTCTCTTCGCCGCGCTTTCACATGCGGCTATTACTTTTTTCTCACCGTTCTTTACGCCTCGCGGATTCCTTCCCTGTGTTTAAAAGTACTTAATGTAGATGCGTGTGATGCGTGGGCGAGGAAGGGAATTTAGATAGGGTCTTAAGGGGTGGGTCCTTTCTACTTTTGATGGATAGTTAAAATTTTTTGGTTGGGGGTTATTGTAACCATTTTGTCGGAAGATAGTTATGATTCGTTGACGTTGATTTTTGTTCGTGTATTTCTGAAAGTATATTGTAAAATATTTAATAATGACAGGAAATACGCCATTTCTACCAAGGTGAGGTGTTTAGCATGAACTTGAGTTGGGATTGGAAATACCTTAGTTTACTCTGCCTATCGCATATTTTTTCCAAATATTGCAGAAAGTAATAAAAATTTTGTAAGTATTTTCAACGTATTATGGTGAATATATATTTTTTAACTCCTTCCTCATCACGCATTAAATGGATGATTGTCTACGCTACGTATTCGGAGATACATTTTTTATAATTTATTTATTATTTTAGATGTTTATATTAAAAGTTCTTCAATATTTGTAACAAATTATTCCATTTAAAATAATAAGATAAGTAAATAATAGGCTATGTAGCTGACTTCTAAAAGAACATTCGTCAGCGCTGCTGTAAAGGATTAGCATTTTTAAAGATAATTAAATTTAATTAAATTTGAATTTAAATTACCTAAATTGAATTAAATTTGAATTTTTGGCTGGATTAATTCAATATAAATTATTTCAAGCTCTTATCATGCAATTTATATTTAGCGGCATCAAAATACAGTCTTTTAATAAAATATGAGAGAAACCCAAGAAAATGCCGACATTGGAATTTACAATGTAGCCACCTTTGCCGATCCTGATTTGCAGGCAAATGCTGATCCAACGTTAACGACTTTGCTGACGAATGTCCTTCCGATTAATCACCATAATTTTTCCTTTCTACTTTTTTTACTTGCAAAAAATAAAGGTAATTTTCTTCTTTATCAGTGATAATTTCAGGTGACAAGAATTTGCTAAAAACAAGCTCACAAATATACATAAACTCAATTTAAAAGAACTCCAGAATATAAAAGAAATTAACATTAAGAACATTCGAGCAAATACTTATTTTTCAGGAATAGATTTTATCCATCCCCAAAAGTTGCCAAATATGTGCCCAACCTTTCGTATTTGTGCTTAAAATTATCCCAGCATCTTCATCTCCTCGTGAAGCGCAGATGCAAATACGTCCGCGCAACGATCTCTGTCTCTCATCCTCGGCAATTTCTCTTCTTACTCTCATTCTCCGGCTCTTCCGGATTCCAGCTCTCCGACCGTACCAAACATCTATACCCAGCGGTTTCCAGCTCCCTATCTCTCTCTTACTCTCTCTCTCTTTCTATCTTGCTCTCTCTTTCTTCCCAACGGCGATAACACCGGTCATCCTTGCGCGCAGCGATATTCAATAAACGTCACGTCAGCTGCCGCCGCTTTCGAGCGAAAACTCTCGCTCGGCCGAGAGCGCGCCGAAAGCGAGGAAGAAATGGAAAAGCGATGAAAGCCGAGACGCCGATGCTCTGAAAGTTCCGCGGCTCTCGAATCGCGATGTGAGCGGTGCGATGAATTTTTTTCTTTTTTTTTTTTTGCTCGAAAAAACATGGGGTGTGCAGGCTGTGGAGCGGCTGTTATATAGAAGAGTTCAAATATTGCTTTATTTCGATGCGGCTGGGAGTGTCGGAGTTTGTGATAAATCGGGATATTCAGAGAGAAATAGCTAATGGGATATCGTTGGTGAAGAGAAAATTAGTGCTTCGAAAATAACATGCAATTTTAATGACAGGAGATGGAAAGCAAATTGAGTATTATCATACTTTTGAGATTTGTAGATGTACAAATTTTAATGAAGATATTCATCGGGGATTAACCGGATTAATTATTGATAGTTAGTTACAATCATAATATAGTACAGTGCAGTAAGAAGAAATTTTGTTTGTAATTACTTGTGCAAAAAAGATAATTCTCTTATTTTTTGATACAGTTGATGTAAATTGCAAAATGTATAAATTGCTACTTTATGACACTGTAAAAGAAAATTTAAAGTATTTGTAAAAGTTTTAAAAGAACATATACTTTATTTTGTGTTTTTAGATATACTTTGATTTATAAAAATTGTTATAAATTTAGAATGTGGAACGTATGAACTGTTTCTTGTTTTATTAGATCTTTGAAAAGTTGATTCCCAAAGCCTATGCATTTAAAAATTTAAATAATTTTAAAAATATTAATATCGATACAATTTTAAATAATAAACGAATTTTTGTTTTGAAATAATAATACACCTTTAAATCATATATGTTGGTTTTCAGATTTCTCGTTCGTGTTTATTCAATGCATTTTATAACAATGTTGTAAAATATTCGATAGTACCTCGTGTAAAAAAAATAAACAAATTGGAAAAATACTAAAAATGTATGTAGCTACATAAAATGCATTTTAACAATCTCGATTGCTTCAATCTGTGTAATCTAAAACTTCGATTTTCTGCACTAATGGTCCCGCCAGTTTTTCCAATACTGCAAGTTTAATTTCTCGAAAAAATCTAAAAAATGTGAACTCAAACACAAATTTTTCCGCTCCGACTTCTGCTTTCCTCTTATAGAAATTTAAAAAATTCGAGCGCAAACTAATTGTGCAGTTTCTTGAAAAATTTGATGCGACTGTTTTAATAAGTACATTACTACTGAGGAAATATAGTTTTTTAAAATACTAAAGAAAAACGTTACAATAAATCAGAACTACTTAATTTTTTTATCGTAAAGTTAAACAAAAATGATTGTTATATTATTATTTATACAAGTGAAGACTTATCATTCAAAATAAAAATAAATAAAATTTGGAACAACTACTCACATTAACTAAAAAGCAAATTTAATATAAAATTTTATCAATCTCGTTAAAAGCACGTTAACAATACATACATCACATTCAAAAAATAATAAAAACAAACATCAAGCCAACGCAGTAGTTCACTCTCTTAGCAGCACTCCGAAAAAAAAGTCCGCACTATGCCATTACTCGGGCAAACTTAAAGAACTCGAGCTCGCAGGCTAATCGCCAGCGATTTTCCGTAAAATCCGGATGCGACTCCTCGTGAGCGCACAATACTCTCTTTCCCCTCCGCCATTCCAGCGGCGCTAATTTCACGCCGAGCTTCAATATAGAGCCGGGTCGAGGCCGCGCGCGCGCCGGAGGGTGAATTCGAAGATGCCTTCATCCGAGGCGGGGGCGGCATTACCGTTAGCTCCGGTGCCATCTGGATCTCTGTTGGCTAGGTAATTCCGGCGCTATAACTGCCGCGGACTCGATGGCTTTAGAGTGCAGGAAAGCCAGCCGGGGGAATTCCCCGTGGGAGCGCTTTTGACATGCGAACCTTTTTCCTCGCCAAGCGCGCGCGCGGCTGTATTATATTGAAAAGGCACCATAATGAGCACCGGCGAGCTGTTTCAATATTGTTCGAATGTTTGTTTTTCCTTCTACGCTTTTTCCTTACTTTATTTTATTGCCAAGTGACTCCGGGGTATTAGTTCGCGCCGAGGACGATTTCCTCCCGGAATATCGTTGCGACCCCGCTTTCGCTTAGATTGTAGGGAAAAACCTGCTGGCATATTCTTTATTTGCCTGGGAGCGAGCGGCTTTCGCATATTAACTTTTTGCATTGACTAGAATGATTCAGTAAAATGCTATCATAGCAATTCGCTTTCTATTGTTTATTTTTATTAATTGTTGAGATTTAGTTGTACCAAGGGAGCAGATAAAGCACAAGATATTTGTTAAATTTATTCTACCGTAAAATTAGTAACTAACGAGAAATCTTTTGATGACATAATTACTTAATCAAACATTTCTTGTTAATTACAAAGTTTCTCGGATCCATAAAACTCATGTTTAAGAAACATAGTGTTCTATTAGTTTTCAAATCACAATGAGATCAAATATTGTTTATGTTCGGCACTTTTTAAACAAAATAAATACAACAATTTTGTAGAATATTGACTTAAATTTTACATAGGAGATCTAATCATATTTTTTGAACCAGGCACTTCAAGTATGAGACAAATTTTCTCGACGGTGCATAAAGTTGAGGCCTCTTCAGAAGCAGTAATCAAAAGTTATAAACTACTATGCTATCAAATCTTCCAGCTATTACAATAGAAGTTTTTTATTAATAACGCTTGGAAAACCGAAAACCTGATAAAAATATTATTTTTGATTTAACATTGATTTTTGTACATTCAACGATACCTAACCAAGTTATTTATTTTAAAAGCTAGTATAAAATATATATTTTAATAAAGTTCAGTCATCAAACTCTGTAATGCGTTTCAAAGTTTAAACTCCAAGTTTCAAAAGTTACATTGTCATCGACAAGAGCCAAATTACAACGTATTTTCCACAATGAAAATACCCTAAATAAAATTTCCGTCCTTCGCCAATACCGAAAAGCTAACTCTTCGATGAGCGAGCACTACGCCCTACATTACCACATATCAGTAAACGCTCAAACTCCAAAAGAAAGAACTCAAAAGCTACTTCCTTGATATTTCGCGCAAAACCATAGCCCCCGGGCACTCCATCAATAAAAGCCCGAGCCCTACATCATCCGCACGACAACCGCAATCAAGATCAAATCCAAATGGCCGAGCGCAACCGCTGAAACATTGCCCTCGCAATATAAGGGACGCTGGCGCGAAACAAGCCACAAACAGCCGCTGAGCTCAACCCTCCCAAAGAGCTGGATCGTCGGCAACAGCTTGTAGCAGCAACGGCTCTTATATAAATCTTTCGGCAAGTTTTTATTTGCGCGCCCGCGCGTAATTCGGACTTCCCTCATTTCTTCCGGCACACGCCCCGACGAGCTATATATAGGCGCGCGCGCCTGACGCCAAGCGCCGAGTTGCCGCGGAGAAACTTGCCGGACAGCGAATCAGGTCGTCGATACAAACGAACTATACTGCTCTGGAGCGAGAGAGAGAGAGAGAGAGAGAGAGAGCGGAGGCAAAGGAAGTCCAGAAGTTCCGACACTCTACAGAGTTGTCTTGGTGTTGCCGAGAGAAAGAGAGAGGTGAGGGGGAGAGAAAGGGAAGGGTTAAAAGACAGAGAAGGGAGATTTTGATTTAACTTTGTTAATGCCCTCGGCACGAGCTCGGAGCAACTTTGGTCGGAGTGTAAGGCCATGGTATTACATAGTTTATGGAATTCGGGACTCGACCGAGCTGCGACTGATGCCTGGAGTGTACACTTTGTTTGGAAATTTTAATGCTTGATTGTTGTTTGGACGCGGCGCGCTGAAGAAGTCTGAGGAATGAGGGCGAATTGTTTATTCGTTATTAATTTTAGATGGCGGATTTAGAACAATATTAGAAGAATACTGAAGTAATATTTCCGAAGTTAAAACTGATATTGTATTGATATCAAAATACTACTGCAAATATTTTCAATAATAGAACAACGAAATTTACTAACCAGACCAGCAGTGCAGTTACAAACAACAAAATTATTCCCGAAAATCCAAACAACCATCTCAATCTCCAAACTCCGCTCGCTCCCATGCACTCGTCAAAAACAACAGGCCCCCCACCCCACCAGCAACGACGCGTGCCAAAGTACATTCCTCCTCCGTTATCTGTGAATTTCTCTTTTTCCCCTTCCGAGTACACCGACAGCCTCACAATAACCGTGTGTCCCCATGCCCGTGGAAGCGCGCGAAGAAAAAAAAGAGAGCGGCAGCAACACTGCGACCAGAGAAAACAGGGAGAGTTCGGCAAGACAAACACGCTCGGAGGAGGATAAAGGACAGAGAAAGCGAGAAGTGCTCGGGGCAGTATAAGCCTGCTGGCTTACCTAGCGTATATCCCCGTAGGAGAGAGGCTTCATCCTCGCGCCCGCACAGACACACACACACACACACAGCTATAACCACCGAGCGTGCCCCAAAATACTTGGCTATATGTACGGGACTGTATTTCTGTCTTGGGATCTTCTGGCCGCTTCTGGCGCTCGAGCGCCTCGTCCGACTCGAATACTAATAAACCACTGGCGCTATGCTTGCGCTGTGCTTTTGTGCGAGATTAACGGCTCCTTTGCCGCTTCTTATATAGCGCCGCGAGAGGCCCTGGAAAACAAAAAAGCCCGGGAGTAGGTATATCGCGGCCGGCCGTCATTCGTGGAAGATGGTCATTTTTCCGGGAATAAGTAAGAGTAGAGCTATTCTTTGATATTAGATTTATTTGGTGAGGAATTGTTCGACCAAGTAGAAGAAGAGACTGATCAGTATGTAACTAAATTGTCGAAAAAATAAATGAATTATCAAAACGTGTTGTGCGAGATTATAATTTTTGTCATTTTTAAATGGATCGATTAGGAATAATAAAGCTGTAAAATTGCAGTGGAATCTCATTTAAAACATATTTCAGATACAAAAAGAAACATAAATATTCGCTTGATCCAATAAAATAAATAATTGGAAAAAAAAGTAAAGTAAAAGTCCGTACAGTTTTCATGATAATAAAAGACGTTATTTCTGTTTATTTTTACCTATAGTTTTTATTCCAGCATCGTGCATTCCAGTTACAAAATGAAAAATTCTTTACCGTTAATCTCCATAACTGTCGTGTGCCAACAACAAATCATCGTAATAAAACTCAAACCCTTCAGTTATTCAAATCAACGAATTTACATATTTTTTTTTAACAAACTTGTTGTTTCTTCCAGCTTCGTAACTAAAAAAAAAATAATGCAGTTTTCGATTACTTCGTTACTCAAAAGCCGAATGTCTCTTTGCAACGACGTCACTCAGCACAGTTCAATTTAGCCCGGGAAAGAAAATTTTAAAAATTCAAACGAAGGATAATTAGTTTTCAACTGTAAAACTCGACTGGGAGGGGTCGTGATGTTCCTTCCGCTCGACCGTACGTATTAAAGCCCTCGCGGCGTTAAAGCGACGTGAAACGAGGATTGGACATAAACTCAGTAGCTATATATATACATATAGCTATAGCTCTGATCCTTGATTGAAATCGAAAAGTTGCTTGTTTGCCAAGGCAGCGACGTAAATATTTTACGCCGTTGGCTCGTAAAAAAGAGCGCCGGTAATTTAAACTTGCCACTTAACGCTCTCGGCCAGGTGTACATTTAATTATTAAAACAAGCTACAGGCAGATTACGTCAGGGGGTGCGAAGGCTGCCTCGACGGATAGGAGGACTAATGAAATTTCAAAAATCTATCGCCTCGGCGCGCTGCGAAGTTAATGGCGCTATCCGGCATTGAACGAAAAAAATCGATTCCCTTCGAAGGAACTCGCTCGCGAAGATCAGTAATATAAATTTAAAGACTTTTTTTTTTAACGAACAAAGTTCCACGGGAATAGTTTTTCTTCCTTTTCTATTCTATAATGCAAATGAAATCACGCTTCTAATTAACGAACTTCTAAATGAAGTTTTTTCAAAAATAATGGACCGGGACAACCTAGTTTTGCGCTTGAAATATCTAGCTGTGTATAACAGAATTTTTAGTAGATTACTAACAGAAATGTACTCAATGCTTAAAAAATATTTCATGGTTTTTATTCAAATCATAATTAAATAAAGTAAAATATTCAGATTTTTTATGCAAAATTTACGTATATATTTGTGACAAATGCATTCAAGAATCTTCTATTGATACTCCGTACATTTTTCGCCTAGTTTTTCTATTCTAAACATTGTGAGCATAAACAACTGACAGCTAAATATTACTTGTATATTTCATTGCTACTTATGTCAGCATTCTGTGAGACCTATCATAAATAACTTTATCAGTCAAAGCGTTAAGGGTCTTACAATTTTTTTTACAGAAATATCGCTTTAATATTGGTTTGATTCGAATCAATTATTTGCAAAATAAAAAAATTATTTAAAATATTTATAACTTAAATGACTCTTAACAAATATCTGGTAGTAAAATTTGTACGTGAACGAATTTAAATTTTAAAAAAGGTGCGAATCTCTTGGCTTTCAAATATCGTTTTGGTAGTGAAGGAAACTGAAAATCGATTTGACGAAGTCAATTTTTGAAACGTGGTTGAAAACCGACAATGGAACCCAGACCTGGTTTTTAGGCACGACCTATAAGGGAGTGACTTATGTTTTCACCAAAGCAAAA
This sequence comes from Eupelmus urozonus, assembly GCA_900480035.1. NCBI lineage: Eukaryota > Metazoa > Arthropoda > Insecta > Hymenoptera > Eupelmidae > Eupelmus > Eupelmus urozonus. The sequence continues at coordinate 26 of UELX01005096.1, read as the reverse complement.
AATGAAATACCTCAAAATCATGCATT
>UELX01005095.1:0-15009 GCA_900480035.1 Eupelmus urozonus | reverse complement strand
GCTTTGGAATTGAGTCTAATTCACAGTAATCTTTTTTTTTTAAATAAAAGATAAACGATATAATTTTGTCATACTGGGAACCATCGTTTGTTTCTATTGTCACTTAAAACTATAACTTCTCAAAATAATTGCTAATCTATTAATTTTTTGTTTCGGAGAAAAAAAATTTTTATGTTTAAAGGTGCGCTCGAGATTGAAGAAATCGAGTCAAAATATAATACTTAGTTAATTTATTGCAATGCTAAGTACAAATATAATCGTGACCATAGTCTTATAGTACACTCTTTTCTCTTGCAACACACTAGTAAAACGTGCGAGTTACACTAAAAGCTGAGGGCTTGGGTCAGGGACAGAAGCGGGTTAAAGCATACTCCAAGTACACTGTGGCCTCTATAGATGGCTTAAAAGGGTGGCATAATTTTTAGATGAACAATTTTTTATTGAAGATTAAATAACACGGTGCAGCAACTAAAGATACGTATCAACACGTGCTGTAGATAGCCGCAAATTGGTAAAACAACGTAAACTTAATTTTGGAAAAAGTATAAAATCAATTTGCTTGAATAAAAATTAATTAATTCATTAAAATAAAATTAACAAAACTTTTATATCAATACATTAATATTATAATAACATAATACATTATTATCACATTACTACATTAATATTTATTAGCCTTGCGTTTACATAGTTTTAAAAGATAATCTAACTTTAATATTTCGAGAAAGATTATTATAAACTTAATTATATTAATAAAATCGTTACATGACACCCTACTATCTTCATTTAATCCACGCAAAGAAAGAACCAACACACTTATTCTTCTTTTTCGTGTAAACTATGTGTTGTTATCTGCTCATCTGAAACAATAAAGTCGTCTTTCCTTGTTGAAAGCTTTAGAATTCTTTTTTTTTTACCTCTAGCATATCGCGCGCCTTGAGTCGTAATCTTGTTTGATTGAGCCGCCGTGTACTTGTCTTCATAATTTAAATTGCACGTAATTCCAGACGTAAGAGAGGGAGAGAGAGAAAGAGAGAGATGCAATTTCGTAAAAAAATAAGGATTTCGATGAGGAAAAGAGTTTTTGTGATGAATTCGATAAACTGCACACTCCGATCTTTTATAAGATTCTTATGCTCAGCACTTACAAAATAGTATTACTTTTTCTTTGAAAGGTATTGCAAATTTTTTATTACAACTTCGATTTGAAGTTAACTTAAGAATTTAATTTATATCTAAATTTATATTTAAATATCTCAAGATTTACCGGCAGATTATATCTTTATTTAAAAGCATTCTTCAAAAAATAATCGCTTTGTTGATCCTTAAAAATACGACTTTTCGTAATTGGGTTAACGAAGTCGACTCCGGCGAATCGAAAAGAAAACTAAAGCCAATACAAATAAATCCGAGCTATCCTCCTTCTATCTCATTACTTCACCTTCATCCCTCCCTCGGGAACCCCCGCAAAAAACCATTAACCCTTCCGCACCAACACAGTCTTTCTCTCTCACATATATAGAGACTGGCATTCTCATTCCGGCCGTCGATGCATCCCTAATAACTTCGCCAACTACTCCGCGGGATACCCGCAATCCGCTGTACACATTTTCTCCTTTGAAACTATATGTGGGTGGATATACAGTGCGCACGGTGGGAACGCTCCTCTCCGATGAAATTTCGTTTGACCTCTCTCTCTCTCTCTCTCTCTATCTCAAGTTTATTACTGGGTCAAGACACCCGGGGATTCTTCGCGTGATCGAAATTGTTTGCGACTACCTTCCTCCCCCACCCGCTCGCGCATCTGGATGGAAAGAGTCGAGACGAGTTATTGACAAGTATTTCTCAAACGCCATTCTTCTTGCTTACGCTGCGACGTAAGTGTCAACAAAGATTTTTGGATCTTGAAGATTTTTTAGATAGTTTAGTGGCTTGACAAGTTTGGTTCTTCAGAATAGAGTAAAAGCCAGCACTATAGAGCTCTCCGATGAGTGTAAGCATATTGGGATTGTGAAGTCAGTAAACTTCAAAAGAGAAAGCGTTGACGTCGTAATGGTCGTTGTGATAAAACTCTTATATTTATTATTTTGCAATACTTGCATCTTGCATGTATTATTATATTGCTTATATGACATCGTCTCACAATAAAATAAATAAAGGGATTATTAGCTTAAAAAAAATATATGCAAATATAAAAATTGAAAGTTTCCAGTCCACTTTCCTTATGAGTTAATTCCTTTTTTTTTTAGCATTAGAAACGAATAAAATGTCAACTTTTTCTAAAAAGCAATTGAAAAGAATTTTTTTCCTAGTTGAAAATAGTCAAAATTTTGAAAATTAAAATATTTAAAAATTTTGAAAATTTAAAACAATATTTTTAATTTTGAATAAATTTGAAAAAAATTGAAAAAAATTGAAAAAATTTGAAAATTTTGTAGTAATTTAAAATTTTGGAAAATTAAATAGTATGTACTGTAAAGCCTTTAATTTGTCACTTCTTTGCTATGCACAGAAAAAAGTTTATACATGTTTTTATTAAAAAAAGAACAACGTGTAATAAGAGAAGTAGTCAATTTTTTAGACTCGGATGATATTTAAGCTCGAGTTGGAGTCGAGTGCATGGAAAGCTCCTTTGCTAGAAAAATCCAATTCTTATTCCTAGTTTCATAATATACTATTATTTAAGGAATATTTATTAATTTAGAAGCTTGAAATTGCGAGTTATACATTTTATTATTTAGTATTTAATAATAATGAATGTTGTTTTATGTGTAATTAATATACTTTGATTAAAGCTTTACCACAAACTTTGCAATATTTGATCATAAAGTTTGGGATTTTTTGTGGGTCAAGTTTATAAGAGGTATTGCTAAACTAAAACTAAAAGCTAAACTTTAGCCAAAAAAATTTTTTATGCTGATTCGGAAAGTATATTATTTAATGATTTAAACTAATAAATTTGATATTTAACAGATTTCTATGATTTTGTTTAACACTTTTACCTAATCTTTTTATTAGAAAATGCTTTAATATAGGATATAAACATAATTTCTTCATTTACTTCATTACTTTTTTCTTACAAATGAAAATATTATTTTATTATGATATTAATTTATTAAATTAGATGTAGTGAATATGTAATGAATTGTATTCGCGTTACTTATAGTTTCGCTATTTAATATGTGCAATATGAATGTTAACTTCTAAATTTATAACTCTTAAATAAAAAACATTCCGATGATCAGACCTCCTCCTCATCTGAATAAAGCCGTGTTATTTTCGAGTCTTTCCTTCTTTATTAATGTTCCGAATGCAAAATCATCATACTATATATAACAAGAATTTCTCAAACATTTATTTTAATCATATTAGTAAAAGGATAATAAAAATTGAAGAACAAAAACCAAATACATTAGTACATTATAAATTTATTAGTTGAAATAATTATCGAGTTGATATTCTTATAAGATTTACCTTTCGAAACTAAAAATATTCATTGTTGTATAATTTAAAATTATAAATTGTGTAATACACAATTTTGAGTTTCTAAATTTATAATAATTAATTAAATGATATTCTAATAATAAAATTCCCTCCATTGTCTAAAAATTAAACTTTTTCTTAAACTGACATTTATATGCATCAATTTCAACAAAATATAACAAAAATCACTTAAACAAATATTTTATTGATACATAAAAACAAGTATTTGAAATATTTAAAAAGCAAATAACGACCTATCAGCATAACAAATTTTATTTAGCAATCAGATAACTACGTTCCTATATCAAAACGCGTAAAAGTCATGTACAGTATCGTTCACGTATGCGTGATAATACCTGGGATATGACATGCGTTAATTGGTGGATGCGCCTTTGCTTGTGTGCAAGCGCGTTACGCCGCACAGCCCGTTAATTGGTCCCGTGGGGCTCGATTTTATCGCGAATCGTTAGCTCCGCGTCGCCAATAGGCGTGCAAGTGATCGTACAACGCGCTGGGATGGTTAGGAAACAAATCGAGGCTGCAATATCTTCGCGTGAAACTTTATTTGCCAGTGCTTCCCTGCTATCGAATTATTTTTAAAGAGTTATGCAGCTGTGACTTTTTATCGTCGATTTTAAAAGCTTTATGTTGTTTGTTTATTAAGAGTAAATATTTTCTAAATTAGAAAATGGAATATATTAATTTAATTTTTTTCAACGATTAATACTAGCTACTTGGAAGTTTTGTTCAAGTTTACAGGATTTGTAATTCTGGGCATGTATTTGACTTTAGTTTGGTAGAATTCATGTGTAACTTGTATGTAAACTTAGAATATTTCGTATGCTCGGTTATTCCTCTTTGTAGTAAAGGAAGCAAAATTTTCCACTCGAACAAACTATGCATACACTTGAGAAATAAATTGTCAAGCCATAAAATTGCAAATAAAAACAATCAAACAGAAAATAAATCCTTATAAGGTCTTAATATATTCAATAGTTCTTTTTAACTTTTCCTATCCCATAATCCATAATTAAGTAATTTCTTTTAAAAAAATATGTAAAATAATCAATTTCACAACCATCTCAGTGATGAAAAAGAAAAGTGAATAATCCTTCTGATCGAATCCCCTCATAGCCACGCTTTCCCTCGCGGGCTTCGCAAATTCTCGCGGCAAAAATTAAGCCATTCAAATGCGAAGGGTTCAGCCCGCTCCCTCAATTTGCCATTCAAAAATGCGGCCGTCCCTCGTTACCCATCATTTACCCAAGTCGTAGCGGCTCGCAAGCTCCTAATTCATTTGTCTCGTACGTATATCAAGCAGCCCCTCTCCCTCTTTCCTTTTAAATATTCTAGGTCTTAGCGGGCGGCCGGGAGCGCCGACGGCCCAGGATTAACGCTTTATAGTCTTCAGTCGCTTTAACTACTCGCGCCCAGACTTTACACAGCGCATAACCGTTAACCGGCCGCGGCTGCTATAGCACGGCAGAGGGATTGTTATTATATTGGATTTACGAGCTGTAAAAATTATTCATTGGACGCTTGATGCCTCTCTGCGTTAGTTTGCTTTGTTTATGCGTCTGTTGGTGATTTTTTTTTTTTTATTTTTTAATATTGTTCAATCATGGAAGGAAGTTGAAGGTGAGTTTGTGAGGAACTTTAAGAAAGTTTTGAAGTTGAAATATTACGAAGTAGTATTATGCAATCGAGAAAATTGAATATTAAAACAATTAAGTTAAATCATTAGGTGTCGTAGAATCGATAATTAAAAATTAGATAACTGATAATTTTAAATTCATTTAACAATTTGTATGACTCAGAAATGGTTCTAAATATTCTTTCTAAAGAAACCGCAAAGTTGTAGAAATCAAAATTAGGTTCATCTCGAAATAACATATATATGCACAAGTTAAGTGAGGTCATTAAAAAAAGTTTTTGCTTTTTAATGCTATTCATCAAAAGCTTATGCTGTAGTTTCATTTTTAATTCAATGTTTTTAAGATTATTCTTCTCTATGACAGCAGAGAAATAAAAACTTCTCTGTAGTAGGATTAGCGTTCATTAAAATTTCCCTAGAGTCATTTGAGTAGATTAAGAAAAGCTATTTTCCTCTGCAACTGTGACTTTGTCCATTTTAGACGGTATATTCAAACTTTAATTTTTGCCTCGTTATTATACTCAATGTAAATAAACAAAGTTAAGTCCATTATCACTACTTTTTTAATTTATTAACTATGTCAAGCTAATTTATTCTAATATTCACAAAAATTAGATATCTGTACCCTTAAACAATTGCATTATTTATAATTATCCTTGAGAATACCTTGCGTAGCAGTAACATTTCAAAAGAATACAAAATGAAAGACTGTCGCATGCAAAAACTCAACAAAACTTGTTAAAAATCCAAAAACACGCAATTAAGACAAGCGACCTCCTTTCCGCTCCTCTACCCCCCTGCAAAACCTTGCTCCCGCTTTTCCGCAAAACAGAAACACCTCCGTAAGTCACGCCACGGCGGTGGCGTTTTTTGATTTTTTTTTTTTAATGCTCGCCCCTATTTCTCCCTCGCGTTGTTTGCTCGTCTCGCGCTCCCCCAAAGAAGGCAACCCACCGAAAAAGCGGCACAGGGAGCACGATTTTGCTCGAGTGTGTCTCCCACTCGGTCGACGCTCCTACTCTAGCGTCGAAGCTTTTGACTCTTTGAGAAGCAAGGGCGTGTGCTTTTAAAGAGCGGAGTGATGTGGAGAAATTTTTTGATGAAGGGATAGTAGTTTTTAGGAAGATTAATTTTTGCGGAAAATTCGCGGTAGTGCTGGTTGTCTTATTGCTCATTTGAATTTAATTTTCGTTGGCTTTTTGCAGGGTTGGTTGTGCGGTGTGTTGAAAGAATTTTAAAACAGTTGAACTTACGGAAGGGAATGTAGTAAAGTCGTCGTCTCTTAACTTACCTGAAAAAGAAATAAAAGTTTTTGGTTAGTTTAATAGATAAACAGGAAAAAAAGAATTGAAAATTGTAAATTTAAAAATACGTTATTTATTAGATATAAAGTTACATCTTACATGATAAAAAAATTGTTTAACGATTACATGAGTTAAGTTTACTAGTACGGAAATTAACGAAAAGAATATTGTACGACCAGACAGATGTAGTTCAAAGATTGAGTTTAGTTTGAGGTCCCAAAAAATAAACAGAACTAGAATAGTGTCCTAACGTTTCGCAAAACTGAGTAATTAAATTAAAAATTAAGCCAGTCGAAAGGCGTGTAACAAAAATACCGCAATAAATTGTAAAATTTTTCAGTTTTAAATTAAGATAAGTTTTTGTACAATTTTATTATTCTACTTTGAACTGGAATAATTTTATTTTGGACTTTTTTAGAGGAATTATTTATATCTTCGTAGAAGTTTATTTCCTACGTGTCTCTTAAAATGATTCTAAAAATGTTTTTAATTCGAATTTCTCGAAACATTTGACCGCAGTACCATTAGTACCTTAAAATAAATCTCAAATTTTTATATTCTTCTTAAAAGTATAAAATTTTGTAGTATTAGTTAAGAATATCAGCGTACTAAAAATAAAAATCATAGAAAGTTGAGATAAAGTCTAGTCTCTCCTTCGGCTCTGGGGACAATATCCATGCGATCTGGAACACTCATTACTTTTGCTCTTTAGGTGCATAAGTTTATAATAAAAATTCAAATCAATTCAATTGAATTTTTAAAAATCATTATGTTTATTTTAATAAAAAATATTTATACATTTGTAAAGAACATAAATATATCAACATACTATGATACTGCATATGATTTTGCATGTATTTTTAAACAATGTCAGACGCTATTAATTTTTCACATATAAATATCGTTGGTATATAATTATTTAAGGTATAAAAGAAACAAATGCCTTTTTTTATAATACATTTGATACAGCATAAACAGTAGAATTTGGATAAAACAAATTGTGTGATTATGGTGTGGATATTATTATTTTTTTGAGGAATTTAAGAAACGTGTGATGGAAAATCTTGGTAATATACTTTGATGCTAGGTATTTATCAAATTTAAGAAAAGTATTTTATTAGAAAATATAAGCATGTCTTTTGAGATTTATTCAAGAATATTTTCATTTATTATTAGAAGTAAAGTTAAAGGTTTATTTTGAATGTGCACAAAATGAAAAGTTTGACCTATTTTCGATTATCGAATAACTTTGGTTCCCCCTTTAAAAATTTCATTTTATACGCAAAGTTATGATATTTTATTTTAATATGCTCTTTACCGATCAAATTTGAATGTTTTCTTTTATAAAAATAAAATTGAAATTTGATGAAGTTTATTGGAAAAAATACTGAAAGATTAGTAGCAATAAGATAATGTCAAATCATTCAAACTAATAAACTACATGCACTTATAGTAGTTAGTAATTTAGTCTTATTATTTTTTTTACAGAAAATAGAAAGAATAATATCCAAAAAAGGTGGTTCGAAGCAAATTTTTCTTTTAGTTACTAATCCTCGTGAGTTAGAAATTGCCTTTGAGAATAAAAGAATTCTGAAAATAATGAAATTTGAGTTCTCTATATAGCTCGGTTTTATTCGCTGTATCCTAAAAAATTCATTCAAAAGATGAAATATTAAAAAATTCAGAAAACTTTAAACGAAGATCAAAAGACGGAAATAAAAGACTGTTGGGTTAGTTAGAATTTTATGAGTTGACATGTAAAAGTGAATTGTAATGTTTAAAAAGACGTGAATATTTACCGTCGTCTGCATCATTGTGACTAGAAGACCTAGAACTATTTCATTCTCAACCCGTTTGTTCAGCAGTCTCTCCATGTTTTTATCTAGCTCGTTTCATTTGCAGCCAGAGATTCGTTAGCAAATAAATTTTTAATCACCTCCCTCAATCCAAATCACATACATGAATTTGACGTTCATTTTTTATGAGCTCACTCTCTCCCATCAAGCTCCGCAACTTATCGCTCTCTAGCCTATGATCGCGCGCTCAAAATTATAGTGCGTGAGCCAGCCGCGAAATAAAAACGTCTAAGTCTCTCGTAAATGTAAAGAGGTGGGTGAAGTCTTGCATTCACGTATCTATATCGGTTATCGATAAAGAGACGGTTCCATCGCTCTTCCTCTTTTTTTTCGGTCGACGGAATCGATTGTATTCATATGAGCCGTTTGCGCCGATTTATACGTCCGAATGAAAAGTCACGCGGGGCTGAGTGGGCCAATCGAAGAAATTTAATGGCCGCGGCATCTGCGGCTAATAAAAAGGATATGGTGCGTGATGGCAGAATCTTTATGCGCGATATAACGGGGATGTGTTCAAGGGTGTAAGCTCGATTGTAGGGGTTTCGGATATTGCGATAGAGTTATGACGGTCTTATTGAATGAGGTGAATAATTTTATTTTTATTACAAATGTGGGTTTTATTATTTCGGTTCGGCTGGATTTTCATAATTTATAAATATGTTGAATAACGGGAGCGATTAACTAAACGGAGCATATTTGCTGCAGGTAATAATTATATTTCAAATGAAAAATTTAGGAGGTTATTATGGCTTTTATGCTTTACTGAAAAATTTAGATGGCAAAAATCGAAATATACTGAACTTTTAATAGAGACTTCATGCCTTTTTTTAATAGGTTTTGCTAAAAAATAAAAATTTATAATTATTTATCGAACTTGCAAATCTACAGTCGTATACTGTAAAAAATTGTTTGAAAATGTAGGTGTAAACTCTTAATGTTATTCTTGTGTTGGGGTCATTCAATATTAAGTATAATTTTTGTGAAGGGGGGGGAGGGTCCGATCATTAGGATGTTTTTTATTTAATACATATAAATTTATAAGCTTAAAATTTAGAACTGCATATTTTTTTATTTAGAATTAAACAATTATAAATGTTTATGATTTCGAAAAGTAGTTATGAGAATTTCAAATCATTAGAACTAATGATTTGAATTAGAATAATGAATTTAGAATTTGAAGAAGTTTTCATACTTTTTGTTTCAAAAATTTAGATTATCTTTTTATTAGAATACTTAAATATATGATATAATTTTAGTTTTTTTATTTGTTCGATGCTTTTTTTTTCTTAAAAATAAAAATAATATTTTATTGCATGCATTATTCGTATTTCCTAATTGCACTTTTTTACAATTATGATGCACTTCTGATGCACCCATTTGTTGCATTTGAGGAATGGCGCTTTCTTGTTGCATTTTTTATGCAATTTTGTTGCGCGCATCTGCTTGTAATCATCTGCTGCTAGAAACATAGTAAAATCTGGAAGCAGACTACGCAAGTGCAGCCTAATCCGAATGCGGCAGACTATGCTACTATATATACTATACGGGGTGGATAACTATTTGTATGAGGTTGGATTTTTAACATGCATCATCTAAGATGACCAAGTTGATGACGAAGTGAGCTTGCAAAAAAGATTGTTTGAGTGGGAGATTCGATCGATCAAGGTGAAAAAAGATATCTTTAGAAATACAAAAAATAGTGAATTGCGTGCGTGGTCACTCTTTTCTCAGTCGCAACGTGAGGCAAATCCGCAAGCCTTTTTTATTTGTGTTCGACTGACTCTATCGGTCCATTGTCTTTACGGCCGGATCAGAGCGCCTGCCGACGGTATGGTGCGTTAATCTACGCGATGCTGGACCCTAGAGCGACGTCTGTCAGCGGAGTACGTCGTAAAAGTCGATGTATGTCCGCCAGCTGTGAGGAAGACTGCCGGTTGTATGCATTTTGTATTCTTGCTTGCAAACGTCAATTTATTTACCATTTAAAATTGAAATTACAATACATGCAGTGCTCTTTAAAATGTATATTAAAGATTGATTTATTATAAAACTAAGAAAAAAAAAAAAGAAAAAAATGATCAATTCTTAAAAGTAAGATACGTTGGTTACTTTTATGCCTTTCTGAGGGTTATAATTAATTCAGTTAATGGCAATTATATTATTTTTTGTAAAATTTTCTGAGTTTTAAACTTGGATGTACATGATGGCGTACGCTTCATGCATAAAATGTTTGAATTCTTATTTTATTATAAATTTTAAATAAAAACTCAAACGGATGTTTTAAAAAGAATCAAATTTACCTCAATATTTTGGATGATGTTAATATTGGTTTAATCAGACATCAATTTTACAATAAAATCAAATTTCCATCTTTAAAATTAAAAAGTAAGAATATTTTTCACTATAAATAATAAAAATGAAACAACAGAATTGTTTTAATCGATCAAAAATAAATTATTCTCTGTATATCGGACAATTACTGTGAAGCTGTATAAAGTCGAAGCGAAATCATGTATCATTTGTCTATCTCCATTATACGTTACGTCATGGCACTATTTGCTATAAATAATTCAGGGAATTCTATATTCTGTTGGATATTTTTATTTTGCTTATGCATGTCAAGTTAACTTACTATTTCGGCAATTATTGCAAAATCTCTATCTTTGATATATGCAATTAATTTAATTGTCAAAACGTGTCAACTAAACAAACATAGATAATCAGAAACTATTTGAACTTTGTAACAATCACCGATAAATAATAAACAGAGATCCAATAAATGATTAGCTCCAACTAATGATCCACGCAATCAATCGTCAACGGTCCACATTAATTCCACTGCAACAGTTTCATAAACTAACCGCATCCAGTGAAACTTAAAAGCCCATCTCGTGATATCCAACCCATGAAAAAGCTCCTTACGGATTCTTCTCACGCGAAAATATTTGCCTCGCAAAATCCGGCGCGCATAACGCTCCCTCAAAGCGTAAACCGGCGTCGGCCATAACAGTATCGTTTCAGAAATCAAAAACGCTTGCCCATGAAGAACGTGAATAAAGCGTCTCGAACGCAAGGAGCACGTAGCTCTAAACGGGCCGGAAATAAAAAGTTATGAAAAGCCGATACACGCCCGGAGAGAGAAAGAGAAAGGAAAGTGTCGCGCGAAGACTTAAAAAGGGGGGGGGGATGCGATTTTACTCCCAAGGCGAAGTGTTTCTCCCTCTCTCTGGCGTGCGCAGGGAAGGAAAAAGCTTGAGGGGGAGAAAAAGAAGGGACAACAATGGCTGCAATGGCGGCCGGAAGCTGTTAGGTCGCGAGTGTCCGACGCGTGTAAGAAGGATGGGCCGGGGGCGCACGTCAAATTTTTAATTAATCGCGTCTTCGCGCCCGCGGCCCCCCGGACGACGATTTATTTTCGTCGAGCGAGACAGCCGGCGACGAAGACGGAGCGACGCGTAGCCGGAGAAATCCGTTTGCGACGAGCTGTCAAAGGACGAGCCCTCCCTATGCTCGCAGGATTCGAGCTCGAGGATATGTCGGATGGGCAAGAGAGATATGATCGAGAGGCGCACTTTTCGCGCACTCGTAGTTGTGAAGATGGATACTTAGAAGAAGAGAGAGAGAGAGAGAAAGAGAGAGAGCACGGAAGATTAGGTAAGCATTGACAGCAATGACGCGTGCACATATGTTTTGTAATAGTTCTTGAAATTTTTTACGATCGATAATGATTATTAAATCCTATTGAGCTATTTAGAAAATAACAGTAATTACAATAAGGTAATAACTTTAATATTTAGTAATGTTTTAGTAACTTTATTATTCAGAAGTGTATTGGAATGAACATTTTATTACTAATATATTTAATACTTGTTAAAAGGATTTCTGCAGTCTTTAATTTATTCTTTTTGGAATTCATTAATTTTTTGTTAGAATAAAACCGGGGCTCAGTATTTATTCAATAATATTAAAGCTCTCGTCATTTTATTAAAGTAAAGTGAAACACTTCTTATTAAGTAGAATATTAAAACCAATGTTTTTATTTAATTTTCGATTTTTAAAAAACTTGCATCTTTAAATTATTCTTTTCATTGTGGACATAAGAGAGCTCGACGATGAGATATTTTTAAAGATTGAAAATTAAATGATAAAAAAGTGTTCTTGTTTTTATAATTACAAAGGTATATGAAAATCATATCAATTCTTCCATTACATAATTATATTAAATCAAAAACATCATCATCAATTCTCAAAGACTTAACAGAACGACATGTCGTATTCTGCCTAAGTGAAATTCGAAATGCGGAATTTCACGCTCCGAGGGCGAGTTGGCGTCAAAAGGGCCTGGGAACATTGACAATGCACTCGGGAGAATCTTGAGTACGAGAGACGTGCACGGCACAGAGTTGCTATGCTTCGCCTCGTAACGGGTGCAACTCTCGCGACGCAAAATCAATTCTAAAATGCCATTAGGTTAATTTGATTTTCCTCTGGGAATCTTATTGAGGCATTGATTTTCACTGGCATTCAGAGTGATGTGTTTTGTTGAGCAATATTGCCAAGTAGTCTTGTTCATTATAATTATTGTGATTGAAATTTAAGTTAACTTAAATTTTACTTTCGTACAACTGAACTGTGACAAATCCTACTTTGAATTTTTATTATCGTCGTTTTTTCTTATAATTATCAGTCACTATCAAAACTAATTTTTATTTTTAAAAAATCATTTCGATGATACTTTTTTTTCTTGTAAATTTTGTTTTTTGAAATTTTAAAGAGGTTCTTTTGTTATGCTAAATTGTAAGGCTTTAACATGCTCTTTGAAAAAGAATTCCACTAGAAATTTGTTTTATTGGAGACCACACTATACTTATAAGTATATATACGTATATATGTATATATACATTGACTATTACCCAAAGGTTGACCAATTTTCTAGGTGTGAGTTATGAACAAGTAAATACTCTTTAGTTAACTCTTACATCCTTATACTGTGTCCATACATACCTCTTTCTAAATTAAAAATAAAAATTCCTAAAATTAAAAAAAATAATTCTGCTGTTTTACTTAATTAAATGCTAAGATCAAATATGTATAAATTTTTACAATTTCTGTTCATTCAGAAGAATTAATTATGATATTTATCTAAAACCTTAATTTATTATAAACAACGTCACGTGCATGGATTAACCTAATTCCTTTTCAATTTTGAAAAATCCAAGACTAATTAATTAGCTACATGTGCTCATGATTTTTTTAGCGAATAAGCATATATTACAGCCGTGTATTTTGAAAAAAACAAAAAGCTAGTTACAACAGAAGTCCATTTTTTTGAAAACCTAGTACTTTTTATCAACACTGTGTACATGCAAAATTAAAACATCTCATTACACCTGTTAAAGAGAAACAGCAAAAACTAGTGAATATAAGGAAAAATATTCTGCTTCGGAAATAATCACAACTTCCTTTTTCTTAACTACTTGGCTTGTACTTAAAATTCAGTTTTTTTTATTAGTGTGAGGGTGCATAAATGTAGATTACGTATACATATATATTTCCCTACATTATAGAAACATGTAATAGTTATTTACGACATTATTTTTCGACATTTTCTCATTATTTTCCCCTAATTTTACAGTCATGATATTTTTTTTCTTGCGTTAGTTCCCTGGTAGAAATTTTCACCATTTTTTGGCCATTTTTTGGCCAACTGTAAAGAATTAGACATCCACTAGCCTATTTTTAAAGTTGGTTGTGGACATTTCTACCAGGGTTTTGCTTAACTTATCGAGAAAACTTCCTTATCTTCAAAACTAGTTTTAAGTTATTTTTCACACTTATCATTTCCCCTTAATAATCGTTTTTTTTTATGATTCTTCTTACTTACTTTTTTTGAAGACAATTGTCCTATTTCTTTATCACATTCTTTTCAAGATTTTCATGTTTACTTTTCAGATACTTATGAAAATGAAAAAATAAAAATAAGCCTTATATGTATGTGTACAATATAAAAATTTTAAACTAATAGGTCAGTGACGTTGCAGCGTATAACTGAAGCAAGAAAGTCGACATCAGTATTTAGCCTGAGGGCTTGCTCTTGCAAGTTCCTTTGCGCGGTACACGTGGAACGAAAAAAAAATGCAAAAAAAGGGAAAAACGGGGTATAAGAAAGGTGCTTGAGAGAGAAAGAGAGGGAGAGAGAGGGAGAGAGAAAGGGCGAGAGAGTGAGTGGGGGAGGAGCGAAATACGGCCAGAGGGTCGAGGAAGAGAAAGATAGAACGGAACGTGCTGAGGCAAAATAAGAATTTCAAATCCAATTTTCCGAGGCATATTTAATAGCGCGCCACCCTTCTGAACAACGACTTTGTTCGAGCCGCCTGGCATAGTCAACTGGCCGTCATCACCCAGGTCCATAATAATCTTAGAGTCTACATGTAGCATTATTCTTCCTACTTTGTTTTTGTGTTAGCAAAAAATAATATAAATTATGGAAAATTGTTTGTTTTATTTTATTAGAGAATCTGATCAATTTTTATTGGTTGCTTTAGATCCTTTACTACATGTTTTAACAGAATGCTTTCTCAACAACTAATTCGTTATATTTTTTTTGATTTTTATAAGAATAATCTAATTTTATAATTTTTTTTGTAATTTTTTGGTCGATAAAATAGTTTTAACTTCGGATTCGGACTCACGGTATCAATATATATGATCC
>UELX01005094.1:0-15012 GCA_900480035.1 Eupelmus urozonus | reverse complement strand
GTAATTCAGCTTTTTTCATTTTTCCAAAATTTATTTAAATGGACTTTGGGCCCCTTTTGCATGCACCGATTCATATGTCTTTCACTAACAAGAAAAAAACGCTAGTAAATCTCTATTTATACATCGCAGCACCTGCCCGCATTGATTCTCTACAAGAAAAAACCAACTTATCCGAAAGCCTCAATTAACTTTTTCTAAAAGCCAGATTAAGCCATCACGCAAATAACATATATCAGGAAAAATAAAGAAAATTCCCCTTACATTGTAATCTCCAAGAAATCGTTATAACTCGCATATCCGATAAGGCTCGCACGCGAGAGAGAAACCGTATCTCTAAAAATACTCCTCGATTTACAGCCGGCACGGTATCTCGTCCATACTAAAAAGAAGAAGAAGAAGCAGCACCTCAGCGCACTCGCCATTATTAATCGCAATTAATAAACAATTTTTACGGGCCGGCCTCCTCTCCTCGAGCGGCTCATTACATAAATCTAGCTAATGATAAATTAAACATACTTTCACGTCTTTAATATCCTCTCTCGTCGCGCGCTGCATCGTCGACGCGTATCGAGTATCTCTCGCTCGTCTTGAATTTCGCGCTGCAGCAGCAGCGCCTGCTGCTTTAATCGACTTTCATCCGGGCTCCCGATAAACAATGGGACTTGGCGAGCCAGGGGCGACGATGAAAAATGCGAGAGAGCAGCCTGGAGATCAGAAAAACTCGGACGAAGAAAAATTCATTACCCACATTTTGCGAGCGGCGGAGAGTCTGTATATTAATTCCGAGCTGCTCGGGTAGACAGCCGAAACTGCGGCACAATGCGGAGGCGCGGTGGGGGCGCCGCGAGACAACAAAGTGTGCCACGCGCCCGCATCCTTATGCGCGCGGCCGGCTCGCTTCGGCAATTAGCGCCGGATATGCCCGGACGACAGATTAATGTCCTGAGAGCGCGCCGAGTGAAAATTAAAGTTTTCGAAGGCGCGCGTGGTGTGGTTTTTTTTTGTTTTGCTGTAGGCGCGCGCGCGGAGCGATGAATCTTTGCGGTTAGTCAGGCGAATTTGCGAGTTTCAAGGGCGGGCTGATTTAAAATCGGTGGTGAGGGAGTTTGCTGGGCTTCGCTGGGGTTTGTTGTTAATGTGGTTGGGTTGATTAGTGGTGTGCTGGGAGTTTTTTTGATTTAGTAGCGGTCGATTATTAGGTTTCAAAGTCTATTTTTTTATTTAGTTCATACATACAACATAATAAAATTTTGTCGATATGCTATATTTAGATTACTATGCAGGAAACTTTCCGAGTAAAAATTTAATCAGTTAATCCTAGTCTTCGAAATTCAGTTAGGTCCGAAGCTTTAACTAGGGTCTAAATAACTGTAAGAATTATATCAATATCTGAGTAGAAATTTAATTTTTTTTTCATTAAATTTTGTTCAGGTCTTATACGACTCTAACTAACTAACCTAACAGTCTAAATAATATTGGTAATAAAGCAATTTAATTTTGCCCTAATTAAAGTCTGTAAGTTATAATTAGACATTTTTTAATTCTTTATTCGGATTGGAATATTTTGAACAAAAATGTTTTTATGATTAATTAATTTTATTCTATTTATATTTACATACAATAAACATCTAGAATATATAAAACCAGTGTTTATCAATAAGGCATTGACCTCGTCAAAAATTAAATCACAAAAATGTCTCAAATCATCCTTAATAGACACGGTACTCACTACTTGCTAAATACTACTCTAACATCTCAGAAATTGCTGCTGATTGCTAAATAAACATCACTCTTCAAATAACGAAGTTGTCGCCACATTCAACAACGCAATCGTGTACTTTCCCCAGCAATTCTTTTTCTGGCATCAACTCAAACTAATTTCACTTTTTTCGGACTAATGACTTCTGCACTTCTAAAACATGACCTACAACGTCATCTTGAAAATGAAAAAACTCACTATTTTAACCAGTCTGTTCATAATTGCAGCTAAATGTCGGTGTACTGTTGTCTTTTGTAATAATAATGTTTCTTAAAACAAATAATTTTTTCTACAAAAATTTCAATTAATCAATTTTGATACAAATCAATCAATCTAAATCGTGAATTATTGATGTAATTAAAAATTATAATATTACAATACTCGCAAATTATATCAATACAATCATTTTAGAACACATGCAGCTGAAAGTCTTAATAACAGGTCAAGGTGCATGAGGAATGAAAAAATATTTGCACATGCCTCAACATTAAATCTCTGACATTACTCTCGGCACATGCACACGCAGAAAGTGAACAATGAGTTTGCACACACCGCGGGGCAGATTTTTAAGCGGAATCAGAGATATCGAGATGCGATACGCGAAGATATTGAGGCTAGATCGCCGCTCGATTGCGATGTGCGTGGCTTCAACCGCCCGAAGCGTGTGATGCGCGGAGATTTATAATTTATGCACTTATCTGACGATCAGATTTATTAAGTTGCTCTCTTAATTTTCTGCTGCGCTTCGCGAGCTCGAACAAAAACCTTTCGAGATGAGTGTCGATGTTCTTTGAAACGTAATTTTTTTATTTTGTGGTGTCTATTTTTTCTAGAATTTAATGAAATGATTAATTATTTATTATTTTCTTTTTATTGTAATATACAGACATAAAATTTGCAATATTGATGTGTTATATTAATAATGTAAATGTAATTATGTTGACAATAAAATAATAATATTAATATTACATATTTAAGGAATAAACATTATAATACGCAATAAATACATTATAAATAATTCAAAAGTAATAAAAACCTTCGATTGGACCCATCATTTGTTTGATCTATAGATACCGAATGAATGAATATGCACCAGATATCAAGATTGATACGTATCAGTGCCTGAAGCAAGTTTCGAAGATTTATATAGTCAATATTTTAAGTTGGTACTTTTTGAAGTTCGCGTAAAATACGATCTATAGAGTTAAAAAAGAACGTAATAAAAGACAATGCACTATCATTTCTACTAAAAAATTTCACCAGTACATTTAATAATTTTAAATATTTTGAAATTTTTGAAATTTATTTAACAAACTTAATTTAAGTAACATCCTGTTGGTAAATCCTATACAAATTGAATTATTCCATTACAGGCGGTATCTTTTTGAACTTTAGTGCGCTATAAAACGTCACCGAAAAAATATAACTCCCTGATATAAGTGAAAGTGGCTTTTTAATAACTTAATATTACGTTAAAAGAGAGTACCAAGATACCGTCCGGAACCATCAGTTAGTCAAATAACGCAACGATTTCCCAAGTAATCAAAGCTTTGCACAATCTTCGCAGCTTGCAAAGCTACATAAGGGTCCAACGAAATTGGAACGATTATCAGTCACCGTTACATTCTTGTCACCCTCACAGGTAGACAGTTACACAGCCAGATACAGAAGGGCCAGACCGAGGTGTTATTCCCGATGAGTTCAAGAGATACGAAATTTTAATTGGCACAGTGAGACAACATTACCAAGATATTCCCGTGTCTTCCTCGAAGTACATCACACATTTCCGGGCAACGCTCCCGAGCAATGCAAGATAAACCGACGTCAAAACCAAACCTCCAAACCTTCCATATCCCCAAGTATAACACCGTTATCTTAATGACACATCTCCACCGATCCCATCGAAAACATTCCACAAGCCAGAAACAAACCCGAAACAACAGTGCGATAACCCTCTGACAGGCTCAAGAAATCTTCATCAAGCTCGCATTGTTCCTGCACTTTTATCACGGCCTCCCGTAACACTTTCGTCTCCCGCGACTTTTACTACCTCTCGCGCCTGACGCCCACGCTCAAAACTCCGCGCACGCGTCCTTGACGAAAATTTTTCCCGAAGCTCTGTCACAAGCATCGCTTTCACTCGCGCGCGCCGCTACGAAATTAGCCTCTCTCGCTCGCGTGTATATAGACCTTGAAGGCCTGGGCGCGCTTTTCGGAACGCGCGCGCGTTGAATATAGGAAGTCTGCGCGTGGGTAGCGCGCGCGCGCAGCCGGGATTAATATTTCTATTGGGCATTGTTTCGCCGCGCATAAATCTCGGCGAGCTGCCGCCTTTTCACCTCCCCCGGCGCCTGAGAGAGAGACGATGACTGCGCCGGGGCTAGACGGAAAAAATATGGGGAGGGAGTAAATTGAATTTTTGCAGGGGAGAGAGCGGCTTCTTCGGAGCTGCAGTGGGATAATGCCTTTGGCTGGTGATGATGGCGCCTGAGAGGTGCCGAGGAGTAATTTGTTGCTGGTTTTTTTTTTTTTTTTTTTTGGTTGTTGATAAGTTTTTTTTAGTGGGATTTTGAGAGGGAAAATTAGAGAGGAAAGTTTTGATTAAAATTTGTTTTTTGAATGTTTGAACAAGTGGTAGAAAGTAAATCCTATTATTAATTGCAGGCGGAAGAAAATATTTAAGAGGAGCCGATGGAATAAATAAGATAATTATTTTTTAAAGCGGTAATGCGACACTTGGAATCGCTGAAAATTCATATTTATAACGTTAGCTTACAGTAAATCAGATATACATAATATTAAGCTCGGTTTTACTGTAAAGCTTTTGCGTTTTTACCTTCTTTATGTCGACTTGTTAACTACTTTTACGTGTCCGGTGCTTTCACTTTTCTTGGCAACTTACACCTTCCTGACGACTTTTTTTTAAAGCACACTTAAAGTTTTTAACATACTACATTTTTCTCATAAAAATTATACTTGAAAGTAACCGATGCTTTTAAAAAAATTTTTATATCTAGTAAAGAGGGTAATAACTTTGTCGTGCCCAAAACCTTATTTTTCATTTTTTTTTTTTTTTTAAGATTAAAGTGAAAATAACACTCTTGTTCAGTTCGATATTACGTTTTTTCACCGTGGATGTTTTGGTGCCTAAATATTTTATTATTTAAATTCATTGATATTATATTTTAATTCCATCAACATTTTAGTAGATTATATCATCTTTGCAAACAATTGGAATACTTTTGATTATTAGAAGTGTGAATTATTTCCGATTAGTGTTTAAAAGAATAGATCTTTAATTCTTTAGAAATTTTTTAATTTTGTGAATGCTGACCACGACAAATCTTACCTATAGTCGCGTAACAGCTGCCTAATCTCGTAATATTAAAAAATTTAATACAAACGATTCCTGATAACAATAACAAAATCTTCATAAACACGTTAGTATTTTCTCAAAGTGCCAATTTAAAATCACGCGATACCAGCAACCGCAAAACATTCTCGGCAATCCTTTGCACCCTCTGAGCAGTAATAAGGGCCGACCGCATAAAAGTATGATAATATTCAAGAGTGACAAAAGTATTTATCAGAGTCCAGTCTCATTGATGCAAAGCCGCAACAGCAGTGTACAAACAGAATTGGTAAGACTACCGCAGATGTCTGCTTCCCACGGGAAGCTTGTTCATTGAAAAATTCTGCGATGAATGATAGAACCATTCCCTTTTATAGGATCGTCTTGGAGCTTCTCCTTAATGAATGAACTATGCTTGATCTTTTTTACCTTATCTTTTCTATTGCGTTTGTTCAAATTGTCACTGATGCGTCAAAGCACAATACTGAACAAATAAATTAAATTTATAAATATTAATTTATTTGAAAACGCAATCAGTTAAATTCTATAATTCCTCATAGAGTACAACCTTTTTCAAAATTCTCTAAACACCTCCAAAGATCCCCTGCAAGCTCGCAACCCACCGCTCATAAACAATTTCGCTTTCTCGCCGATAGGACCCGACTCTCCGGCGCGCACACTCAAGCCGTTACATAAACGAGCGGCGCCTATCTCCCAATAACGTAACTCAGCGCTCGCCTCACAATGAAGAGATTAGCCCGAGATGCTTAACAAAACGGCTGCCAAGCCAGCTCATGCTCTAAGCACAGCCTAATTAAGCCGTAAACAAACTCCCAATCCAACTCCTTCTACTCCCAACGCAAAAGACACACAGCCAGCGCTCTCTTACGCAAATCCGCGCAAACATAGTTTCGCCTCGACAAGCTCGCTTACAAACAGCGAGTCCGCAAGAGTGGCAAAGATATACCCCTCGCCTCCCGATAATTGGGCAATAAATCCTCATTAAAAGCTTGCCGCGCTCATAGATTGCCGAAGCTCGTCGCGATTTTCCATACACACTCCGTTTTTCGCGGCGCAGCTTTTAATCGGGCGCTAATGTCCAAGCTCCGGCTCCTTATCACGCGGCCGCACAAAGCCGGAGATGCCGCCGGCGAGCGCGCCGGGGGATTATACTTGCATTATCGCTGCCTGCGCGCCTCGTGGGAATAATGTATATACACGACGCGCGGGGAGAGAGAGGGAGATGCGCCGGTTCGGGGTAAACCGGTCGTTTTTTTTTTCGGTCGCCGAGCGGCTGCGGTTTCGAGAGGGAGATGTTGCTTTTGCGGGCTATCGCCGTGAGGGGATCGCCGAGAGCGCAGGTGTATTTTTATCGGGGCGATTTGCATATTTTTGCGCCGGGGGGAGGGGGAGGCTCGGAATTGATTTTAATGTAATTTGCGTCTTGTTTTGGTGGGATGGGAAAATGTTGGAGTTGTTGGCGGTGGGATTAATGATATTGTTTTGAGAGACGAGGCTGTGGACGGTTTGGTTGGGAGAATGAGCTGGCTTGGGTAGTGGAGATTGTTGGAAATTGTTAATAAATAATGAACATTTACTTTTATTACGGTTAATCGTTATTTGTTAGTGGTTTAATAAAGTTTGAATGTAATTTTTGCATACTGATTATGGTTTTTGTTCTGCGATGTGTATATCATTGAATTGTAGCTACACAATAGCTTATTATATAAATTGCTGTTCCGTGCAGTAAAGAGATTAGGGCAGTACTATGGAAAATTTGTTAAATTTTTAAACTAACGAATTATATTTGAGTAGATACCAAATGTATCTGAAGAAAATATCTTCATTGCATAGAAATTACTAGACCTAAACATCGTCAAAAATTTATCTACGTGAAATAACACCTCCAACATAAAAAAAGAATTAAACAATAAAACTTCACCACCCACAGGTCGACACTTCATTTAAAATTCAATCGCCACTAAAACACACCACGCCAAGGTGTACAACTTGTACCCTGCCCCCTTAATACCGATTTATAAAACACAGCGTCAACTTCGCGTCGGCGAACTACCATTGTCGTCCCACTGCAAAAACGCTTCTGAAATTCGACGCTTGTTTATACCGCATTCACACCCACGCGAATCCCAGCAAAATATATATAAATATACATATATAAATTCTTATATACATATACACGCATACAGGCCAACGCGCGTACATAAGCCGGTCGCGCACCAGGTAAATTACGAGAAATCCCGGCGCGCGGCACAGGATGATGCTTAAATCGGATAATTTGCGTGAGTTATCGCATATTGTACGGGAGGATATTTATGGGAGTCTAATTTAACGAGGTTATTGATTGCCCAGCGCGCGGCTCTCTCGCTGTATTGTTACGAGCGCGCTGTTTACCGGGATTAATGGATAGGGGCGTGAGATGCCCAGGAGAATTCCGGCTGATCAATGTGCATCGGTATCTAATGAATATTCGAGGCTGGGGAATTTTTTTTTAAATTGGGTAAGTGATAGGTGTATTATGGTTAGATTGATAAATTTGGGGAGGGTGCTTGGGTTTAGATGGTGTATTACCACTGTTGCAGCTGGGTTTTGAATAATGAGGGTTAAGTGGTTCTTATTGTTTTACTTCTGTTTTTACGCAGAAGATGAGATTATACAAATAATAGAGACTGGGTATATTCGCTTGTTATTTGATTGAATCTCGTAAGTTGCTGGTAACGGCGATCTCATAGTAATCTATGAGATCGCCGTGTAATACAAAAGAAATATAGCATTTATTTGAAGTATTTAAATAAATAACTCCGTCAATTGTTGATCAATTCTATTTTCTGACTGCAATACCTAATATTAGCATTCACCAATACAAAAAATCAGTAAAACCGTTAACCCATTCACAAATAAATTTCATTCACATTAGCATACACTTCAAGCTCACTCACTTCTGTAACCATCCGATCATCAATAATCCAAATGCTAATCTCAACCAAGAGTCACGGCACAACAAACCAACTGGCAGAATCTTACAGCTCGCACGGTGGTCCTTGAGTTCTTAAAGAAAAATTCAAAACCAAGTTGCACGTGCATAAACAGCCGCCGCCGCTGCCACCTGTCCCGCTCTTTAACTTCATATGTATCGCATTACCGCGGAGCGCAACTAATCCAGCTCGCTACCACGCGCAGCTACAGAACGGTTCTTACCACCCGTGCATATACATCCGTGTACAATCAGCACAGCCGTGTGAACACGTATACTATCCTGAATAGGAAATTAAATTGGTCCTTATCAGGGACTAACTGGGTTGCTTGGTTATTAGTGTGATTGTGGTTTAAGTAGCTTCTAATTTGATCGTAGTTGAGATCTAAGAGAATTTAAATGATTATGGCTAACTAATTAATTTTATATGTTTAGGGTATTATAATTATGGAGAAAAACCAAGCTTGGCTATATCAGTTTGACTTGTAAACACAACACTACATATCCATTAATATAAACTTTAATCCTCCCTCCAAAACTTAACCCATCAACACAGACATCGACCCAACCCCGATAAATTCAAATCGATCCAACCTCAACATCAACAGCAGCCCCCTCCAGTACATTAAATACCCACCGCGCGCCGCGTAATAAATAAAGCCGGCCGATTGTCGTTTAATTGGCGCAGGCGGCGAGCCACCGCGCAGCGCAATAGATGCGCAAAGAGACGCGCAAAGGTTAACGACGATTTACGGGCCCCCGTCTCATTGTGCACTCATTATAATGGACGTTCCCGTTGCTGCGCGCGTCAATTACACGGCGCCAGGAGAGCCGAGCTTGAGAGCAACACTGTTTGTGCGGGATACTCCGCAGAGATGCGTATATGCGTGTGTGTGGATGCATGGTAGCCTTGAAGATGGGAAAAATTTCTAGCTTGACGCAATTATCCTTATAAGAGTCTGGGGGCTCGTTAGAGGAATTTTGCGTTTTGCAATTAAGGGGGGAGAGGAGGTGGATTGTTGCGACGGTTTGTTGGGATTGTTTAATATGTACGGGTGATGTATTGGTTATCGCGGGGATGTGAGTAAGTGGGTGATTGTTGTTGTGTATTAAGCGGCGTTATTTATCCGGTTAATTTATGTACTCCGAGGTAGATAAAATCTTCTAAACGTGTCGACGGGAATTGTTCTATCTATTTATTAACGTCAAGCCCACTAATCTGTTAGCTCGCGGTCTCGCGTAACGACAGTTTGATATTTAGAGTATTAGCGCATTATAAATCAAGCCTTTGTAACAGCTGCACACACTCAACACGCAGCAATCAAAAATTCATTAAAACTCTTAAATTGAAAAGGTTAATACCTCAACACGAGCATCAAGCCTACAACCTTTCATCGAAAACAAATTGAACACAGCCGATAAACTCTCCCGCTCACCAACCACCAGCAAAATTGAAAAAAAGCCCGCGCGCAACTGAATCATCCCAAGCTCCAGAAGATAACCAAAGAAAAAACACCACGCGCAAATTCGAGACTGCGGGTCAACGGCGCTTACAGCCGAGATTTTAATGAAAGTTATGGATCGGCTGTACCGTAACGCGAACCGTAACGCACTTTAAGCCGTGACAGCGGGAAAAAGACGGCCGATGACGCGAGCCGGCGCGCGCGCATCCCTCGCCCCATTAAACGAGAGCCGTCCGCCTTAATCGAATCGAAGCTGCCGCCTGAAACGTCGATACGGGCGGTCTATAGCATATCGGCACTTTGCTTTCTTCTTCGGCTTTTTTTTTTTTTAATGGATAACTGTATGGGTATCGGGGTGGACGATTTGTATTTTAATGAGGTATTTTCGAGAGGCTATCGAGGAGGCGATAAGGCGGGTTCGTAGAAGTTGAGAGGGCGAGGTGAGAGAGGGATTACGGACGAGGGACGATAAAGAATGTGGGGAAGGAGTTTAATGGGTCTGATGGGCTGGACGCTGTTGTTGGGGGGACAATAAAGGAGGAGTTGCTGATGGTGTGGAGAACGGTTGTGTCGGATTTAGTTGAATGGGTTTGCATCTGGGTTCGTAGTGATTTTTAAACGAGTTTTGATGGATTAAAGTGGAAACTAGAATCTAATCTTAATTCAGCAGAACTCAGAATTTTTAATATTATTTTTTCATGCCAGCTAAGGTAGATCTGGTAATTTGAGTAGGCTGCAAAAATCGTATCTTTCGTACATTATTTACATAAGCCAAAATGCCCGCCTCTAATTACCAAAATAAAAAAAGTCCTTAAGTTAATAAGTCAGCGGTAATTAGTATTCAAATCTCACTGTTACAGCAGGCATTATGTCACCAAAAACTAGCTTTCAATTGCAAATCTAATCTATTCCCGGTTTCACTTTGAATTTTCGCTAATTTTTCTCCCCCGCGGGCAACCTATATAATTACATAATTCCGCAGTGGAAACCGAATAGCCGAAAATTTCTCCGACGCTTGAAAGCGCATTCGAAAAAGGACGCATCGAGTTTTCACCACCATTAAAGGTTAGCCGAGTGCCGCTACTCTTTCTCATATATACGTGATAAGATTATTACGACTCGCTGGCTTACGAAGCCAACTGCTGCGCGTGCGAGCCGGTACGATCGGTCTGACCTTTTTTTATGTTGATCTGTTTGGAATTCTGTTAATCAGACGTATTAAAGTAGTTTGTGTTTTTTATACTTCATATAAATTTTAGTTTTTAATTCGATAAGGCTGTTTTGATTAAATAAAATTTTTAATGAATATTTGGCGTCGCGGTCTGCTTAATGGATTCAGCACGTTACGCATAAATTTTCTAATAATTATAGTGTTTTACTAATTGATGAATAGAGTTTCCAAGTTGTTAATAAAAAGTAGATAAAAAAGTAATATTGAATCCGCTAAGGAAAAAATAATTATTGAATAGACTTTATTCATACCTGAGTATGATTTATTACTTCTGTTGCTTATCTTGAGATTTATTACAAAATTAATAATTAGAGTTCATTGTGATTTGAAAAAATTATAATAATAGTATTGTTCTATTATCATGAGACAGTATTATAATGTTCTCACAACCATTGCCGATTGGCATATTATCTCTGCGAATAATATGAATTTCTCTTTTCTATATACTTATTGGATTGATTATTTACATGATGTTACAAAGGGAAGATGCTATTAGTACAAATTGAAAAGTACATGAAACTTTCAGGTCACTTGTACATTTCACTTGTCTAACACAGCTGTTACACTTTCTAAAGATTTTTTAACGAACTTTTTCTTCTGAATAGTGAAACTTCATTGTTCTACTCCACGAACTTTGACAATTAAAAATCGCTAATATTTCATGAATAAAATTTGTATTCAAGCCTTTCCTCGCTGAATTTTAAACTCAAAATGCATACTTGTACCACGAAAGTTTCACCGTAATATTATCTACAAATTAATTTTCTCATCCTCAATACAATAACAGCAATACAATCATTCATCCAACATACCAAAAATTCATTTTTAAACTACCACAAATAAACACCAGCAAAAATCCCCCAAACAAAGCCGCGCTTCCCAAGCCTAAAAGTACAAAATCAAAAGCACGATTCAATCTCCAACACAATACCACCTTAAGCCTCTCCGCAGCCTGAAAAAAAAACCTCAACTTCCCGACGAAGAACAAACAGCGGCAGCAAGTCTCGTACAAATCGAACTCCCGAGCGCGCGCTTGTGTACCTACACCGCGCGGAGGCTTCCTGCACACCGGCCTCGTATATATATTTATGGGATTCATGACGCGCTCGCTAACGGTGCGCGCGTGGCCCGCGCTCTATTGTTTATAGGCTACGGCTGCATAATGAGCCCACGAAAGCGCGAGAGTGTGATTTATACGGCCGGAGCGAGGCGCAAGGCCGGGCGTGGGCTTTTGTGCTTTCTAGGGTGATTTTTTTTTGGAAAATTTTTCGATTTGGTTTTTTCTTTTGGTTCGGTGCAGGGAGTTTTGCGATTGTTTTTGGTTTTGTAAGTTGACAGTGTGTAGGTGGAGCGTAGGTCGTGGCTTTTGCATTGTTTACGGGGGTTCAATGGTACTTGCTATAGTAAATCATTTCCATGTTTGAAAAAAGCTTCTGCTGAATTATTCCTATAGCTTATACTATATAGTAAGCTAGGAATAATTCAGTCGAAGCTCTTTTTTATTTCTGATTAAATTCTTTTTCCTCTCCAAACATCATAAATTATCATCGGAAATAAACCTAATACCAAACAGTCAACCTCGAAAAAAATCAATGTAAGTAGTTAACGCCCGAGTCGATAAGCCAGGGCATTTTTAACTATACCCCACAGCCAGCCATTAGCCAAACTCCAATAAATCTTCCTCCGATCTATTAATCTTTCTCGTAATCATTCGCATCCAGCTGTCGTCGTTACACTCGCCAATCCCCAGCAAGTAAAAAAAAAGAAGCCTGCGCGCGTGAACAAGAAACGCAATTTCGAGCCTCGCGCGCGTCCTTGGCATTTAAATAAACCCCGGTGCGATGCTTCTCGCTGATTGCTCTATAAAGCATATCGAGCGGCGCGCTTCTGCGGACAAAAAGCCGCGCGTTTTATTGGCCTCGCCAATAAACAACGTCTCGGGGGGGCTTCCCTTAAAATCCAATCAGCGGGACGCGCGTGAAAAAACAGCGGCGCGCGGGCTTTAAATCCGGATTAAGCTTAATCAGCGGCCACCAAAGCGTATACGCCACCGAGTTCAGCGTGACGAAAGCCCGCCGATTGACGGTAATCCGTGCAAAGGACGCGGGTGAACGCGCGGAGTTGGAATTTTTTTTTTGGGAGGTGAGGAGCGTGGATAATTGCGGGAGAGCTCGGTGGATGTTAAGGATGGTGTTGGTTGTATATTGGAGGGCATTTTTCGGGAATGACACGCGTGAGATGGGATGAGGGGTGGTTGGTGGCGGGTTGAGGAAGTTGTGGATGAGTAATCGGGGAGAGTCGGGTTTCTTTGATTTTGTTTTGGAGAATTTTTGTGAGGTAATTATGATATATACCGTTTAAATATTGCTTCAATATTTCAATCGGACTGTGTTAAATGTTTCTCTGAAATCAGTTTGTAAACAATAAATAAAAGCACATTCTTTATTAATGCACTAGCCAAATTGTCTTCTTTAACACTTCAACGCGATTAAAATAAGTCCATGGCCCCGTACAATCTTAATCTTCAAAATCCCACTTATGACCCACTGAAAACTATCTTAATCCCCCACCGCAAACCCATCCATCTCCTCAAAAAAACCCGACCACCTAATCCATCCGCATATCCCAACCCAACTCAATCCCCCCTCAAAAAAAAAAGAGCACAAGCCGAACAACCTATATATACCCCCACCAAAACTCGTCCAACGCGACAGGTGCGAAAACGCGTCCGCCGGCGGCGGCGCGAGGAGCGGTAATTGCGCGCGCGCCCCGGGGGAGACAAGCGCGGAAAACCAGTTTGGCTAAAAACAGCCCGAGCGCGCGTGCACAGAGCGAGCTACCGAATGTGTATTCGCAGCCGCGCTGCGCTTCGCGGCGCTCGTTTCTTTGGACGCGACCGGCCGGAAACGTACATTTATCCGTTTGATGGGCAGGTAGCGCTTTTTTTGCGAGAGGTAGGGTTTTTTGGTGGGATTCTGATTTATTTCAGGTGTGATTGCTGGTGATTGGTATTTTGATTGTGTGTAACATAAAGTTTTTTTTAGAGAATGTTGATGAGTTGTTTATTCAACTGTAATTTAAGTAAAGTTTTAGCAGTGATGATAGTTTACGATTCAAATTACATCTTATTAACACTTTTATATCGTCTAATAATTTAATTTCGCGAGACAATGGCAGAGCTAATAGTCGAATTTAAAAATACGATGTATAAAATCACGATAAAACTTTATTAATACCGGAGTTATAAATCGTAGAGTCGTGAGCGGCGTCGAAAGGAAAATCGATGAAACGACGCTCAGAGAGAGAAATAATGATACCTTTAACACCGGCTAAATATTTTACGCGGAGAATCTTTATTGCAACAGATAAATTTTCCGTTCATGCAGCAACAAATTCAAATAGCCCCGGGAAATATAACCAGAACCCACGAGAACACCAAAACCCTTCACCCTATCCCACAAAAAATTTAAACCTCAGTTTCAAGACAATAAAAAAAAAAAAAAAAAAATTACGCCCAAGACCCAAAACAATCTCACGCTACACCATCTATAATTAGCCCTCTCCGTTAGCAGCGAACCGCCCGAAATTTGAATTTCCAACGCGGAACCTTAAAGGCGTCTGGAGCGCCGAAAATCGTCGGAGGGCCGCTCGTAAAACGAAGGGACGAAGCCGATGGGTATATAGCGTGCTTGCGATCCGCTGCGGGTCGGGCAAAAAACAATGGCTCTCGCGGGCTCGTGCGAGCATTACGCGCGCGAGTAAAACAACCTGACTAGCTCGGCTTACAACTGGTTTTTCGCGAGCCGGAGGAAGAGAGATGAGAAAACGCGCGCGTGCACGAAACGTAAGAGGGTATACGGGTGGTTCCGCGTTGCGACAGTTTAAAGGGTATGAAGAAGTTGGTTTTTAAATGTGGTGGATGTTTAGTGACTAAGTAATCGGTGTTAGAAAGAAAATACGTATTGTTTTTGATTTTAGTTATTTTCATCTCAATTTTTAACAGTAGTATTAGTCTTGTTTATGTAATTGGGATTGTAATTAAGGATTTTATTTCGTATCTATTAAATTTATAACTCTTTATCTACTTTTGAAAAAATAGATAAAAATGATATTTTTACTTTAATATGATGTTTTAAATTATTAGTTAATTTTTATATGAGGTATACTGATTTACATTATTATACCATTAGCTTAATCAACATTTACTATTGACTA
>UELX01005093.1:0-15024 GCA_900480035.1 Eupelmus urozonus | reverse complement strand
GCAGTACGCACTCGCCTTTGGCTCGTGCTAGCTCGCCTACGACTCGTACTGCAAACTCCACACTCGGGCAATAAAGGCCCACTTATCGCCCTTGGCACATAATGTACTATTATTATATGTTCTAGAAAACTTTGATTATACAAAAAAGATTGAATCTAAGTTTAGTTTTTAATTTACTTTTTTTTTAAATTGTTTTTTTATTTTTAACTCTAGCGAGGATAACTTATACTTTTTCATAAAAATAATTGGTTTATCTATTCTTGCAAATATCATGATTAAACAAAAATAGAAATATCCAAAAGCCTTTTAAAACATGTTGATGAAAGTAAAAATAGTTAATAGGTGGTACGTGTCTAATTGAATGCATAATGATAGAGAGACCCTGCGTCGTAGGACAGTACAAGAGATCGTAGGCCTTAGAATACACGAAATGGGAAATTATGGTAGTACAAGTAGCTAGCAGGAAGATGGGAGTGGGGAGCGGGGACTGGGTAGGCTGGAGGGGTTATGACGCAAGAACGCGAACCTTTAATCTGGAAGTCCAATTACGCGAGGAATCCCCCGTGGTAGATGGCTGCTCGTCGGAAGTGCGAGATAGCAGGTAACCGAGTCGTTTGACCGTGACAGGAATAATGGAGTGAGGCGGCGTTTGAGCCGATCTGTAGCTGCCTTCGCCGGGATAAGCAAGACTGATGAGATCCTAACCCTCCGACGTCGTCTGCTCTTTTCTTTTTCTAACCCTCTCTCCCTTTCTCTCTTTCATTCTCTTCCGCGCTCTCTCTCTATCCTTCTCTACGCCTCTCTCTCTTAATCGCTGGCTCTCTCTTTTCTATCTATATGCATCGCCCACACTCGTTCTTCCTTTCTCTTTCTTTCTCATGCGCCCCTCGTTCTCTCTCCTTTGTCTGACCGATCACAGGACGAGTTAATCGGCCAGAACCACTTCGTTTTTCGTCCCGTCACTCGCTTCTGCTTCCGCAAATTAAAGTTGATTTGCGCTCATCATTTTACGTATGTGGAGGACGAAAACAAGTGGGGAAAGATTCAATTGAAAATTCCAGTTGGATTATATCGTATACTAATACTTTTATCTTCATTGAATCGTATTTCTTAGTTACTTTTATATACATTTTATTGTGACGTAATTATTCTTTCAATATTTTTTAATTAAAAGTAGTCTGTATTTTTACAAACAAATTTAATGATTTTTTAAATATTTTTGAATTATTAGATGATTTATTATTATTGTTCGAAAGCATAAACAATACGAAGAAGATGTTTTAACGGTGCGTAACTTTGTTGAAAGCGCGTAGCTAACATCATCATCTTATATACTTAATAGCATCCAATTAACAGAAGTGCATCGAGTTATTTATCGAATCGACTCGTACCTCTAGAATCGTCCTCTTGCCACTTTCGTTTTGTACTCTCCAATCGCACGTAACGAAGTGAGTTTGCAAAAGAGAAATAGAGATAGAGACACATTCGGAGATGCGGAGTCGACGTAGAAGGAGAAGGAGAAAGAGAGTAAGTTGGTAAAAGACAAAGAGAGAGAGAGAGGGGCGGTTGGGTAGGGGAGTGAAGTGGGGATGGTAAGTTCAACAGAAATGGAAGAGAGGCATAACTAAGCGAATGAGGGGAGCATAGTAGATTGAGAGAGTTAGGTAAATGTGGATTAAGCCGATTTCGAGCCGTCGGGGAAGGAAAGGGAGACGCTGTTTCTGAGCGACGCGTCGAATCTCCGATTATGCAGAGTGAACGTTTTCCCAACATAACATTCGTGCAATCATAGAGCTTTCTAATAATCGTATAAGGAGGAGGAGAAGGGGAGAGCGGCATTTTCATTTATTTTTCGACCACTTTATAATTGAGGCTCTATTCGCGGCGCTTTCTACGAGCCGCACAGCGCGGGGACGGATCGAAGCGTCATTTAAGGTTTTGTTGCCGATTTTCGCATTACCAGCTCGTTTGATAGCTGTTCTCCGAGAAAACGTAATCTTTCGGGATCAAAACCAAGCGGCCGGCAGAGCGCCGAGAGATCGGAGGGGATTCTTCAAGGAGAAATCCGAGGTTGTGCGGCTTACCGCCGCCCTTTCACTGTCCTTCTTCCCCTCTCTCTCTCGCCTGCTCGCCGCACGCCTCGATCATTCCCTCTCTCTTTTCCTCTCTATCTTTTCCGCGCGCTCGTCTCCTCTCTCCTCTTTTTTGCCCACATCCGTTGACTATTTCTGTTTCCCTCGTTCCTCTCTCGGCCTCTATCCGTCTTCCTCTCGTTTCTTCGCTTGCGCCGCGGCCCACGGCGCACATCCAGTCCTGCCTCGCCTCGCTCTTCTCCCTCTCCGCGCTTTGCTACACTCTGCTGCCTCGTCTCGGGAGGTTAACCCCCTTTCTCGCTCATCGTAGCCACGTCCATCCGTTTCTCGCCCAGTCAAGAGAAAAATATATAAAGACCTGTCCGTCTTTCGAGCTTTCGTGTCCTACTATGAAGCTTTCGCTTCCCTTTTCATCGAGCCCCTTTTTTTCTTCTCTCCTCTCCGCTTCTTCTGCCTTTTCTCCCTCTCTCTTGACCGAACTACGCAATTAACCAAGATTTTAATGAATGTATCTTTTATATCCTTTTTATTACGTCTGCTTACTTTTCGCTTTCAGGCCGCCGAGCTTAACAAACGTATGTGCATCCTCACCGCAAAAAAAGAAAGTCACTTTTAACGTTAATTTTTTACACCTGCACTATCAAGCTCTCTCACTCCCTCTCTACCCATCTTTTCTTTCTTTTTATGCTTCTTTTAATTACGTTACTTGTGTTCAGTAATTAATGAACGAGCCTTAAACTATATATTTACTGTGTCTTAATATCAAATTTTAACAATAATACAACTCTACAATATTTCTAATTATCTTGTAACTCCTTTTTTAATTGAATTTTCCTTATGCTGAATGAATTTAATAATCAGTGCCATAAAGAACATACAAAGTTAATGAAAGTACGGGTACAATTCTATAGTTCGACCATCTTTAATATAAAATGAAAGTTTTAATTAATGAGGTAATGAATAAATTAATGCAAACACGGTATAAGAATAACACACACGTTTTAGACCTTTGTATTTTTTATACATTTTTTACAGCATCTTTTTGCTCTAGAGTATCCTATTGATATACAATACAATTATTTTACACATCATTATGCATAAAACCTTTGCACAAGTAGTTTTTCAAATAAATTAATAATTTATTTAGAATGAAACATTCTTTATACATATTAGTAGATACATGCCGAGCACACCCAGACGCATAAATTTCCTTACATTGTAAAAAGATTTTTTAAACTGGTTTTTCCAAAGCGACAAAGCCTGCATTGTAATTCCGTACTCTTCATTTTTCAGCAAAAGCCATAAAAGTGTTGTCGCTACACGCAAAAGAAGTGGCCTCGCGCAGCCCGCAACACCGAGCGCGTCTAAACTGAAAAGGTCTGTAGCTGGGTTTTGGAAGGCTGAAATCCGATTGCGTCGATTTGCATCGTCGTCCCCAGTCAGCTCAGCCCCTTTTCCTTTACTACTCAACGCCTCGCGCGCTTTCGTTATGCATAAAGCGAGAAAGGGCGCGAGAGAGAAGGAGAGAAGGAGAGGAGGGTGGCTTCGGGGCCCGGAAGAATGGCGCATCGCGGTCGGCGACATTTCGAAAAGATCCCCCCATTGTTCGTCGCCGGCAACCATAACCGTCTGGCAAGGACAATACCCTCGACCGAGTGACGAGAGGAGGAAGTATACAGGGAGGCAAGGGACGGCCCACGGAGGCGGAAAGGGAGCACCGGATTCTAGTTAACTTGACTCCTTCTTATTGTGCGCAAGCGCCTCGCTAATAACAATAAATGGATTTTAAAAAGCTGCAAGCGCCTCGGTTTTCTCTTCACCGCTGAGCTTTCCTCGTCTTCTGCGCGTGCATAAACAATTGCGATTCAGCGCGGTTGCGGCCTCGCCACGGCTGTCGCTCGCTCATTGCTATCCTGTACAATTGACGCTTTAAAGAACCTTTTAAAAATGAAGAAACGCCGTCGGCTTGCCGGGAGGAAAGAACGGGATGAAGAAGAGAAAGAAAAAACGGACAACGAAACGGGAAGGTAAAAAGAGCGAGCAGGGAAAACTTTATATTCAAAGGAGAAGAAGCGCGCGTTCGCTCAGGAAATTCATCTTATTTGCAGATTTCTTATTCCGGCAAATGCGCTTTCGGTCGGCAGCTCCAAGCTGTAACTACCCTCCCCCCCTCTCTTTCTGTCCGCACCGTTCATACACGTATCTGCGAATCTGCACTTCCCGCAGCGGTATTAACCGACATAATATGCGGCGCACGTTGTTTCGCGTATGCCGCGGCGACAAAGAGAAAGACGACGAGGACGGAAGTTTCGAGGCTGGAAAGGGGGGCTGTGGTCTCGCGCTTTGCCTTTGAGAGGCAGCGGCGTAAAAGAAGAAAAAAAGAGCGAGGAGGCTGCGCTCGCTCGCTCGGCTGCAACCCTCCGAGATGACACTTTGTGGCTCTTCCGTGATTTGTCGTTTTAAGTCCGATGTTTGTTTACCCGGAACGTAGTGGCACGTGCACTGGATAAGACGAGCGAGGGGAGCTCGCGCTGCAATATTTATGCCCCGTACGTGCGCTAGTGAAAAATAGAGAGCCACGATTTGCCAGATTTTTATTCCTGAGCGCTGTTTGTCGACACTTACGGAGCTTTATTATGCCCCTGCAGAAATAATCTGTTCTTATGTTGCTAAATGTTTTAAATGTTTTTCTAAACGATTATTATAGAAATTTTTTAAGTTTTTTCAATCAGTTAAAATAAAAATATAAACACTGTATTTTATTGTTTAAAATAGATTAGACAAAAGTGTATGAAAAATAATGTGTAAAAAATAAATCATATTATAATGGAATTCAAATAGAAAACAATTTTTATTGATCGCGCATGGTCAATTCTTCAAAGTGGGTCAGCCACTTTACGCCCTTTTCAGGCAATCATAATGATTGATACTTATATGATTGATGCCTTACTTGTTAAAATTAAAAGTCTCGCCTGTCAAAAGCAACGTCCATTTTCTCTTCCAGCTTCTAAAGTTTGTTATGAAATAAAGAGCGCCAGGCGAGACGATGAATGACGAATCTCTGTTATCTTAGCCGCAGGGATTCTGTGTGCTTTATCAAGCACCCCCATATGAGTTTATCATTCGTTATCGAACCCTCTCCCACAGAT
This sequence comes from Eupelmus urozonus, assembly GCA_900480035.1. Lineage (NCBI taxonomy): Eukaryota > Metazoa > Arthropoda > Insecta > Hymenoptera > Eupelmidae > Eupelmus > Eupelmus urozonus. The sequence goes on along the minus strand of UELX01005093.1, from coordinate 9,782 downwards.
GAAACTGATCCGAGATTTATGGCACAGCACTCCAGAAAATCACCGCTACAGTTTCTTGTCATTGTGAAATGTATAATCTCTCGCACTTACTAGTATCTCTGTACTAGTATTGATTGTGTTTATCAATTAGTATTTTACACAATTTTTTTAATGGAAATACAAAAATAATAATTCGGAAAGTCGGTCTAATTCACTTAATTAGTTATTTCAAATTGAATGAATATTTATATCAGTAACATAAATTACAGAAGCATTAATAAAGACATAAAAGAAAATATGATAAAAAAATATTCAATTAGTAAAAAGAAAGCAAAGAAAAAAGTTATAAGAAACAGAATCGATTAAGCCAACAAAATTAATTAAGAAATTTCCGACCATATTCTTATTCACAACAGCGGACACTAGTTCTTTGTAGTAATACAAGCGAAGCTAGCCAGTAGCTCGCGCATCCCTCACGTAAAGACCTTTTCTGAAAACAAGTTACGAACGTGCTCACGCAGTTAATCAAACCGGAGGCTTTCACTAGGTGAAGCTCTTACTCGCATCCTCAATGTATAGCGAGCCGTGGGCCGCGCGACATTCTACAGAAAAAGAAGGTAAGAGGATAGCCTTTGAAAATTAATGGACTTTAAGACGAAGACTTTCGAAAAGCAAAATAATCTGGAGGATCAGATTCTCTTTTTATCCCTCTTTTACTTCATAATTCTTCCTTTAATTTTGTTTTTTTTTCTTCTTTCTTGGCTCTTCTAGTCTTATATTTTCTTTAATATAAAAAAATAGATTGGATTATACTTAAGTTTTCAGATAAATACTGGACGAATCGATCGCCTAGATTTAATGTAAAATAAGGTTTTATGATGTCGTAAATGATAGCCTTGATTGCCATATCAAAATCTCTTTCTTGATATCTTATTTATAATAATGATATGTTTTAATAACATTTAATTTACAATTCGAAAAGTTATAATTTTTACAATATATTCTTGAACTAACATTATCTTAAGAATCTTAAGAGAGGATTGTTTAATAATCAAGCTATTAAAATATTTTAAAATTTTTGCATATTATATGATTTTTTTGCAAACACAATTTTATGTACAATAAAAATAAAAGAAACATGTGTAACACATTTTCGTCTTACTACAGCAAAAGGTTATCTACTTATAAGGAGAAAATCCTCCAGCTTCGGGTTATGGATTTCTATAACTTATTGCAAAAAGATTCTTTAACTTAAAATATGATATGTGTCCCAATATTCTATTGAAAGGATTCTAGAGTTCTATAAATATGACCCACTTAAACATAACAGACCCAAAAACATGGTACGTCTTGAACCCTGATAATTAGATCAAGATATATAGTGGAGAGCTATTTGAGATGAGATGGATCAATTACGTAAATTGACATAGGTAGATATATGGCTGCCTCTTAAGTCATTGTACAATTTAAGTGCTTCATTATGTGAAACATTACAAACTATCAAATAATATCTATGTTTTTCCCTTAAAATTAACAATTAATATTCATTTTTAATAACTTCTTTCTTATAATAAAATATTCGTAATGTAACGATATTCTGAATATCATGCTTTTGTCACTAATTTGAAATGTTAAGAGTATAAAGTTGTCACGTACAAAATGATTATCAAACGCGATATATTAAAACTTTTAAAGCTATTGGTAAAGTGTCATAATTAACAATATATTAGATAAATAAATATTTTTATTCAAATTTAGTTTTTAAAATACCAATACAATAATGAGACTTTTCTGAAAATTAGAAAATTGAATAAAAAAAATAAGCCTTTGTATTTGACGGCTATTATGAGATTTTATTGTCATCTATAATAAAGTTTTAATACCCTGTTAAAAAGAAATAAGTTTTTATGTCGCCTCTGTTTTTTCTTTTTATTGTTGATCTTATTTTAGGATGCAAACATTTAAATTTATTTATTTATTTATTTGACTTTATTATGTTATAGTAATCAAAGAAAAATCCTCTAATAAATAGAATTAACATGTGTACGTATATGAAAAAGTTAGAATTTTATGTTTTAAAAGTCAGCTGAAGTTTTTTCAAATACTCTGTTGATTAATTTTATGAAAATAGTTATCTTGAAATAAAATGATACTAAAATAAGATTATAATAAAATTATTATTAATTTAATAAATAAAATCATTTAAAACACTGGATTTTTTGTAAATTACTCATGTTTTATAATTTTAAACAACAAATATGTGAGCGATATAAATTATATGTATTAGTTTCTTAAATTATCATAACATCTTTCGCAGATACTACTGTTTTTAACTATTGGAATGTAACATTGATATACTATATTCTTATCATACGTTAACTAATTTGTTTACTAATCAAATACTATCTAAACATGGCACTTATAAGTTAATTTTGAATTCTTATTTGATTTCTTAATTTTAATGAATAAAGAGGACTATGGTATTCCAAGAACTATTTATTTCATAGTCATTGCGATGTTAAGACGCGTATTTGCAATGTTCCTCTTGGCAATTTAAAATAAGACAATATAGCAGTAAACTTTGAGATTCTTCTAGGCTTATCTTTTTCTTTTATAAGTTTGCGAAAATCAATGGAGTTTTCTTTATTTAACTAACAACCTGCAGAACAATAGAGATAGTAGTACTTTATCTGTTGTTAATTTCGAGTTTCATGTAATTTTATAAAGATATGCACATATTATTTTTATAAGGCCTTGCTCATAAAATAAATAGGTGTATTAGATTTTTCATTTGTAAAATTATCTGCAAAATAACCATAAAAAATATGTTAACGGTTTACCGGTATATTTTTGACTATTTGGGCATTTTTTTTAATACTACTTGAAAGTTTCTGAGGACTTGGTTCTTGACTAATGTTTCTCGACTTTATTTATCCCAATGGACGAAGACCTCTTTTTCAGCCATTAAAAGCAATTAAAGTTAGTTATCACTGAGTTATTAAGCAAGCATCTCATTTATTTTATACAATGCCATCGTCAAAGTAGATGATAACAGAATAAAAAGATTGAGACAGTCGTATAACGACAAGTTTGGAGTGGACAGTAAAAGAAGAAATTGAACATTTACTTTTGTGGTGCAGACGAATAAGGGACCGTTAACCCATTACAATTTTTAATTATATTTAATTGACTTTTAAACTTTTTACGTATTTTACTAGAACAAAGAATTCTTTAAATCATTTGATAATTTTTTTTAAATCCAAACTAACAAAGTATGATGAGATGAGCATTTCAATAATCTTGCGAAAACTTTTCAAAATCAATCCACTTAGATCCTAAATCCTTTGTAATTTAAACGTATAAATTAGGAAGTCTATACAGCACTAAACATTTTCAAAAGTGAAATTTTTATTAACGCTTGGATATTGAATACAATTAAAGCTTTCAACGAAAATCGAAAACTATTATTTTTAAAAACAGAAAAAATATACAACACAATCAATAAACTTTATTAAAATTTAATTTATTAGCTTACAACAGATGTAAATTAAAGATTAAAAATTTAATGTGAAGTTTCTATGAGACTGTCCAAGATTTTACTATTAGGACGGTTACTATTAAAACGGATTACTATTAAAATATGATTGGAATTAAGAATTCTGCTTCCTTCTTTGTAAGGTGTACTATCCCTATCGATATAATTAAATAGTTTGAAAATTTCTACAATTGTATTTGACATTTGATTTGCATTTTTAATAAATATTAATACCAAAACAGTTGCGCATACATTTTTAATTTTCAAAACTGCCACTAAATGCCACGTGACTTTGGTATAACTTAGTGAAGCGACAGCAGTGCGCTCTGACGAGGCTCGACCGTCCCAATAGCTTGCTGAAGAAATTAAAAAGGGTTCGAGACCTACCAAGCGCAGTTTTGTACTACTAAACGAAACTGACAAAAAATTCAAGAATATCAAAAGAAGACTTAGTGTTACGTAACAATAAGAGCTAAAATTTTATGAAGAATTATTTTTTTATAGATTAGAAAAAATTATCTTTTTCCAGATCAATTTGGTAACACTTTTCTCTATAATTATGAAAAGTGTTATATAATTATAATGCAGATTTTTCTCTTGCATAATCTTCTTACGATTTTTTAACAAATGTAAAAGTTTTTGTATTTATATGTTCAAAATTCATTTGCATAGTCCGTTTTTATGCTTCGAAATATGCATGGGTATGCATGTCTGTGGTATGCGCTTATGTAATTGTATGCTATTTTGGTTTATTTTGCGTTCCTAGAAGTAATGTTTTCAATGAACAATCAACATATAATAATCAACAGTCCGATTTTGTCTATGACTCTGGAGCTAATTCGTAGAATATTCTCGGAACAAATCCATACTATATGAAATGTACATGTTTTGCAGTTTGTACTGAGTTGTGCAATAAATAAATTATCTATCATCTATCTATCCATACAATATAAATATCTTCATTTCTCTGTAAAGGTCATATTGATGCATTGAACGTAACAAAGTAAAATTAAACAAATTTGTCTACAAGCCAAAAACAATATGTAAAACTTTACGAGAAATCTGAATGGTCTCAAAAATTTTAATATAGTCTAATTAGGCTACATTAATATATATATATCGTATTAATATGGAACCATTATCATCAACATATTACGTGTAAAACTTCAACTAATAATGAAAATGATAAAGGTAAGGAGAATGAAAATATAAATAATAATCTTGTAATTATAAAAATAAACTTTAATAAAAAAACTTACAGTTAGAAACAAATTCACTATCTATATCCATTTACATTATTACACGTATGAATTGGCCCAATGCCTAGGGCAAAATCAGACAGATGGATATTTTTTATTTTTTAAAAAAGAAGTAAGAAATCAAAATAGTAGCTTTTAAAGTTATTTTCACATTTTCGTACGATCGTAAACTTTATAGTCATGCAATAGGAATATTTAGGCGAACAATGTATCAAAAGTAAGAACCATTTATAATACTAATTTTTCAAATATTTAATTGACGAATGTTATTTTAACGAATCAAAGCAAAGGTGGGCTTTTGGATTATTTTTCCGTGAAAATAGAATAAAAAATCTTTAATAGAGCATTTTCCGAGTATTCCCCGGTAGAAGGGGCAGCATGAAGAGGCTACATTTTCAACTATTAAAAGCCGAGGTAGGGGCCGAACTAACAGGAAAGCTCGTAATTCCGTTAGTAAAGTTCGAATAGCAAAGTGCCAGAAGGTGAGAAGTCAGTGGATATTGCCTAAGGTCCTGTCTGCCGGGGAGGAGGTGACTAGCCCGGAAAATGGATGTTGAATACATGCATGCATCGAGGAGAGCGCCGGCGCGCGGGCCGCGTTGCTCGAGGCGCAGCTCTCTCTCTCTCTCTCTCTCTCTCTCTCTCTCTCTGCCACTGCCTCGCGCGCTCGCCTATATATGTAGCTTGTATATTTACATAAAATTGATAGCCGAGTGTAGTAGTCGAGCCGCGTGATGCATGTCCCTCCCCTGTTTTCTGGAGGCTGCACCAGACGACGACGACGGCGACGACTACCACTACTATTACTGCTACTGCCGCTGCTGCTACGACAACTGCATGCTGCGCGCTCGGGCCGCGCTATGTTTTACGAGGTGGCGAGTCGTGCCAACTGTGTCTCGTTATATTAGATTTTACTGGGCGCTTCAGGCGCCGCATAAATTCGTTAAACCAATAAAATCTTCATCGCCGCGCTGTGTGTATGATAATGGCCAGGCGTCGCGGCTACTGCTTCACTGGCGCGAAGAAGAGACTAGCTTGGGGGGAAAGGAACGGCTCGACCCATTGACGAGGAGCTCGATTATATTCGCCCTGCCGGTGCTTAACCCTGCATCGGATCGCTTTTTCAAAGCCTCTAAAGGCCGGCTTGGGTGACTTCCTTTCGACGCGCCCTCAATCGACGGGACCGATGCTCCATTGATTGATGATAAAAATATGCACACGTTATTTGAATTATTTTTACATTCATTTAAATTCTATAATGTCGCTGCTCTACTTTTTTAAATATGCAACTTTTTCATGACTTTATTTTTTAACCTGACAATTGGAATTTTTATTTTTATTTTACATCGCTACCGTGAATTATAAATATTTTTAAAATAGAGTTACAATTCTGATTTTTAAAGAAAATTTATATGTTTTGTTTTAGCAAAAATAGCTTTGCATGTGTCAATTTTTCTGACATTTTCAATATATTTATATTTTATGAGAAACTTTAAAAACTACCCTGATATGTCTAGAGAATTTTACAAGTGATATATGTAGCTATTATTTTACTATTTCTTACTTAAAATTTATCTTTTCTATGTTGTATTATGTAAAATAATATTATTACAGAAGCAAAAATGAATGCATGCATAATAAAACTAGTGGTGAACAATGAATAAAAATATATTTCTCTATATAGTTTTAGTAAGGAAAAATTAACTGCCTTTTACAACATAGTTTAACAAGAAATTAAGTTAAAAAGTACTTTACCATAATAAAAAATGTTTAATCTAAAGATTATTCATAATTTAAAACAAAACACACTTTCCATAAAATAATTTTCATAAAATTTGCAGATTTCGTGAATCGCAAAATAAATCTAAACAGAAAATCTGTTCAGTATACTTAACGTGAAAAATCACGTAGAGTTTCCAACTTGTAAAGTTACGTTAGTAAATAAACGACTGAGCTCTAGGTGTAACAGTTTTTTCTGGATAAACTTATTGGTCCGGTGTTATGCAGTGACAGAAAGCAAGCAAACGCTCGATTTTCGATTTTCCTTCTTCTTCTCTCTCGTTCAGCTTGTGCCCTTCGTTCCCCAGACTTTCATTCGCATCTCTCTCTCTCTTTTTTCGACAGCGCGAGCGAACCATACATATACGCCGGTGTAAGAAAAGGAACGCGTCGCTCGGTCTTAGGTCGACGGTCCCCCGTTCGCATACAGAGCGCATTTCTAGCGGGAATCGGTCTCTAGCTTGCGCAGGCGAGCTTGGCCCTGCAGGATCGAAGAATTGAAAAATACATTAGGCGAAAAAGTAATGTCGGCCCAGACGACGAATTTTATGGGACGGAAAGCTAAGGGAGAAATATGATAGGGAAGTTCTACTGTGAAGCCGAGAGGAAAAAAGAAACTCACGGTGCGCCACTGCGTATATCATATTTCTCTTTTTCTCCGTTTTACTTCAAGTAGATCTCATTTATGGAAAGGATCTTTTGCCGAGTGATTTTTAACTTGATCTCGGCACTTTGTTTTCATAAGCGACTTTTTAGCTTACAATCAGAAACATGTCGTGTGTATTAGAATGATAAGTTTTTTAAAATAATCTTAGTCTTACAGATTTTAAAGAATTTTGGTAGAGAAATATGTATTTCCAAATTCTTAAAATGCTACATTGAAATAGGTGTAAGTTAATTGATCCACAAAAGATACGAGACAAACCTTTATTTGGAATCGACAAATTAAAAAAATAATCTTATAGATCTCTCAATAAAGAAATGACAATCAGATGTTATAGAGCTTTTAAAAACTATAATTAATGTCGATAAAAGAAGAATGGGTTTAGGATTAAGATTTATAAATAAGAATAATACCAGTTAGAGTTACAGCCGCTAAATGCATCTATTAAACAATCCGAAATCTCATTTGCACCTGCCACTTGTGGCATCGTATATACATATCATTATTTTTCTAGCAGATCCGTCAATCACAGGAAAATATGCATTACCCCATCATGTCGTCTATCATCCGACACAGAAAATCATCTCGTAATCAATTTCGCAACCTACCTGCGCTCATTTCATTCCCCTCCGCCCGTATTACGGCCGGCACATCGCTGGCCTGCCTTCGCCAAACAATTTCGCTTAGCGAGATTTCAGCGCGCCCGTCGTGACCACTGTCATTTTAACCAAAATCGCGGCTTTCAAATCAAACGCACATTCACTCATTTCTCTCCTCTCGCTCTCTCCATGTCCTAGGGCCGGGCACACGCACCGCGCGGGTACGAGGGGCCGGGCGGAAGTGTAGTTCCTGTCATGTGCTTGTACCCGCGGAGCGCTGCGGGAAGCGCAGACAGCCTCGGCCATCGCCGCGAATATACCACCCCTGCCCGCCCCTCCCCCCGCTCTCTCTCGCTCTCTCTCTCTCTCTGACAGACGGCCTTTTCGAATTCAGCTTTCGCAAGTGAAATTGTTATTGACGTCGCTGGTGCTGCCTATTACGCGATGCTTATAGCTTTGTTGACGTACGAGTGACGTCGCTGCGCGCTGAACTGCGGATGATTGCCGTGTTCATTATTTATTGTTTAACTGACTTGATCTTTGATATTTTAAATTCTTAGTCTCTTTTGTAGTTATACAGTGTAGTTTTTATGTGTAACGCATTGTATCGTTTTTTTATTAACTATCTTCACTTGAGTATATTTTAGAAGTAAATACATAAAAAAGAATTTTTGTTTCTAATTAACTAAATAGTGTAATTAAACACATACTTATATTACAACAAATATTTGTTACATTTAAAAAAATTTTATTTTTTAATGTTTATAAATGATCGAATTGTTTCAAACCAGTATCGAATATTTGTAATTACGAAATAATATGTGTTAAAGATACAATAATGTCGTGTTCTACACAACGTCTAAACCAGTAATGTTATTTGTACAATTTTTAATAAATAAATAATAATAAATTAATTTATACTTGAAATAGTTTACAAAAGAAATGTACGTTTGAATTAAATAGTTAAGTACTTTAAAATTAAATAAACATATAATTAAATAATAATCTTATATAAACAGTGTCTTGTGACTGAATTCATCATTTTAGTCGATTATAATTTGAACATCGTAAAATCAGTAAATATTATTCCTACGCGGAAGTCCAAATATAACAGTATAAATGTCCTCATGTTTTTTATATAAGCATTTCTAATACAAGGGATAGCTATAAAGTGATCTGGTTGCGCGGTCACGTTTTACACCACTTTTGCAAAGATGAGTGACTTGATCTTGTCTCTTAAAAATTTTTCAGACTTTTACTTGGAACATATTATGGTTATGACCACACCTAAAGCAAAAGATTTGAGCATTTGACGTTTTGAAATGTATATTGACCACTTTGTTTTTAATTTATCGTCCAAAAAAATTTTGTGCATACAATGTATAGTCTCAAAAACTGTATCTTCCAGAACATTTGTTTTTAACGCCCTAATTATGTTCTTATTATTTGTTTCTCATAATTCGATTTAAGTCCTGTTTATATTGCTATAGATAAACTTGTATTTTTTAAATATTTTTGTAATAATCAGCTTACTTTTTTGAAAGTTCTATAAACTAAAATAATAATTATAGATAAACTTTATTAATAGATAATTATTGTAATTTATTTTATTATGAGTGTCACACCTTCGGGTCACAAATCTTTCGCTTTTAGATATCAAAAAGTGAGTAAAACTGCAGTCGTACAGTTAAACGCTTTGGAAAACGCAAGTTATGAATATGTAATACAAATTTTATGGAAAATATGAAAAAAGAGTTTCTTAAAGTGTGAATAATTTAGTCTAGAAATGTTATAACAAATTTCCAAGTACTAAATAAAGAAAACAAACCTTAATTTGCAGTTTTTAGTATTAAGAATTAGTAATTAAAATCAAAGTAATGCTTGTTTAAAATTAAGGAAGTTTATCTGTTACATCGCTAGTCAAATATGTGTCATTTATAATTTTTGCTCTTGTTGAAGTTGTTACT
>UELX01005092.1:0-15028 GCA_900480035.1 Eupelmus urozonus | reverse complement strand
GCAAAATAAATGACCGATTTCTAACTGTTTATTTACGTCAAAACTGCAGGTTATATAATAAATAATAAAAAACAGTTTGAAATCGGTCATTCAGTTTGCACATTTAAGATGAGAAACATAATAGAAAAGTCGAGTCTGAATTAGAAGCAAAATTGGAATAGGAATGGCATGAACCCTACCCTACCTACCCTACCATACCCTTTATTGTGGAATCTCCGTAATACCCTTTGCGCAGATGATTAGTAATCCAACCAAACCTACGCTCAACTAAACCTAACCTAAGAAAGAGAGAACGAAAGTACGAAAACAAAAGTAATCAAATTGTAAAACAAATAGATTATTTATGTTGCAAGTATTTATAATATTACAATTTTCGGAAGAAAACATAATCAGTTTTGATCATGACGACGTCCAAAGAATTAAATATTGCAAGAAAAACACTTGTTGCCTCTCTAGGTGACAATGCTAAAGTATATTTTGAGAAAATGAAGCTGTGGTTTCAAATGAAATCAACAAAAGAAGAGTTTGATAATGAAGCCAGAAACATAATGACAGAAGACCAAGTGCATTTGCATAACGAATTTCTTCTTTGCTTGTTTAACAAAGTGAGGGGGCTTGTTGTGTCAGCACCACCAAGGATTACAAAAATGAACAGTAACCAGTGTAATTCACAGAATTTAAAGGAAAAGAGACTTCGGTTAAAAAGAAAATATAAATCAGATAAATCGAATTTCGAGCCTGCAGATGTATATGCAGAGGTTCTAAGCCAAACGTCATCACCAGTTGGGGATGAGCCGATAGGTGCTAATCGATCTAGTGCACAAGAATTGGTACTACCAGATCGTACCTTTGTTTTGGCTAGGCTGATGCTTGCTGCTTGGGAAAATAATATGGATGGAGCTGAGGATAACACTGCACATATAATAATAGCTGCTACGCATATTTTCTTGAAAAATATTTTGACAGCAATGCTAACCAGACGGAAAGGATTTCGAGTTCGTGATGAATCTTTCATTTACAATATTGGAGAAACAGTACCTAGCTCGTGGAAAAGGAATACATCAACTATCATTGAAGAAGCTAAATTTGCTAATCCAACAATGGTTGTAGATCCAGCTGGACAAATGCCTTGTCCAAAAATGTGTATAGAGGATGCAGAACAGGCTGCAGCTTTTGCCTTGGCTTGTTCCACACAAACTTTGATGCCAGTTCCGCCTTCTATTAGTATAGTTGATTTACAGCAAACTTTGAGGGTGCATAGAAATCTAGTACACAATCATACAATATATGCTACTAATAAGGAAAGACTTTTTACTTACAATACTCATTCGACGAGAGAAGATTTAGAAGCTCAGAAACTTTTGTTTTAATTATAGAACCATGTAAGTTATTGTAATTAGTATTAAACTCTTCGATTGCCCCGAACTATTGTATTTTTTCTAAATAAAGTGTTATTTTTTTTAAATGTGTATTGAATCTTGTTCATTAAATGGTGAGTTCAGTATAAAAGGAGATAAAGTCCATTTTAAAACATGGTATTTTTAACAAAACAAATTATATTTTTAAAAATTCATCATCATAAACTTATTTCTTGAATTTTGATCCATTCAAATGTTATTTATTTATTTATTTAAAACCAGAAAATTATTAGATAATTAATTTGGAAATATTCCATCTGAAATTTATTAGAATACAGCATAAATTTTATTTAGAAATACTTATTAAGGTAAAATAAATGAATATAAACACAAAAATATATTAAATATATTTTATTTTTCAATATTATTTAAAAATCTTCGTTACATAGTAGTACTAAATATATACAGTGGTTTGTAATGATGACAAAAATTATTTCTTTCCAGATCAGTGGAATTGTACATTTTAAGTTAATTATTGGAAATTTTACTTAAATTTAATATTATAATAAAATAAATTATAAGAATTATTTAAAAAATAATAAAAATTTATGTTTTTGATAAAGCATTCTACTTTTAACATGGAAGCATAATTAAAATGGAGTAAGAAAATATGACAAATATTTTAAGCTTTTTAAGTGCAATCATAAGAAAGAAGCACAAAAGTACATGTTAATTGTAAATTATTCTCTACATTTGTCATGAAAAAATATACACTTTCAAGATAAATTTGTGTGCATCTCTGATGCTTATGTTTTTAAAGATAGAAATTTCTTATTGTAGTAAATGAAATTAAGTAAACGTTGTTACACATTTAATCACTTATTAATTATCACTAGTAGTTAAAAATTATAATAAAATTAATTTTATTCAATTTTTCTCACTATCAATGTTATGCATGATGACCTTGCGTAGTATCATGATTTTCACTTCTCTTACTGCTCTTACTTTTTTTAGAACGATAATCTTCCCACTTTCTGTGATTAAGAACTTGGAAATCTTCTAAAGGAGCGATTGCTTCCAAATATTTTGATAATTTAAGTAATTCTCTGTCTTTATGTCTGTTCAAGTGCGCTTGTCTAAAGGCTCTTATTCTAAGTCCTGATTGGGGATTCATAATGAAATTTCTCCTAATATCATCAAACATAATTGTGTTCTTAGCAGAAAATTGTTTATATTTTCCCCAAATCAGTCCTAAAGGCTTAACATCTACAGAACCATATTTTGGTGTATGAACAGAAATCATAGCTAGTGAGTCTAAATGAAAAGCTATTTTATAGTCTGGATGACTTGAAACTCCTAAAAGTTTCATTTTTTCATTGATCCATTTCATACTTGTTGCTGACCAAATAACAATATCATAATTTTTGTATGCACTAGTAAGAAACTCATGTAAATATGGTCTCATCAATTCAATGCCAGTCTCAGCGACAGATCTGTGATCAAAAAGTGTGTAATCTATATCAAGAACGAGCAACTTTTTTCCTTCCCTTAATGGGTTTAATTCTTCAATTTTATAAGTATCTATTCTCTTTTGAATCTTAGCAAGATAAATTTCAGCTTTTTCAATTTCCACTTCCTCTTCCTCAATGTCTAAATCATTGATCACATCAGGCATATTTTCTGGTGCTTGACTTACTTCAGCAATGTCTTCCTCTCGAGATCCCATCATCATGAGTTTAAATCCTGGCTTTAATTCTAATTTGGTTATAATATCACCATCTTGTGCTGGTTTACCTATACAAATTCATTATTTATCTATTTATAAAGGAAAATTGATGTTTCATTTTACTTTTTTTTATAGTTTATTATAAGAAAAAAATTTTTGAAAATAAATAAACTTAAAGTCCTTATATTATATTATAAAAATATGTTTTAGGGATTCAAGATTTAAATGCATAAGAGAACTAGTTTAAAAATCATTATTTAAATTATTTTTATTTTTATAGAAACAAAGAGAAATAAATCAGTTTCTTTAAACTTTATATTTTAAACTTTTTTCAAACTCCAATCTACTAATCGCAATGAAATTTTGAAATAAGATATTGATGTACAAAAAGATATTGTTTTTTAAATTAAAAAGTAAAACCAATATTATTAATACCGATTGGAAAAAAAAACTGCAAAATTTCCCCATTAATTTATATATGCTTTAATGCACAAGTTGACATCAAAACAACCTTGCACAATTATTTTTTTAAATAATTTGAACAATTACTACTCGTAAAAATGATTAAACATTTAAAATAGAACGATTTTTATCTGTTGTTTAATAAACAAAATATAACCTTTAAATTTGAGGTTCAGCAGCTTTTGCCTTTCAGGCCTGACACCAGTCATTTTATGAATTTTCTCCTTTAACGACAGCACCGTGTCATTTTCATCGATTTCTCGAATAGGATACTCTTCGCCGCTCCATTTTACAGTAATTTTAACTTCGTTCTCCATTTAGCTTGATTTTTGTTTGATCAGACAAATCTTTTACAATCAAAAGACGCTTTGTTATAAGTGCCCATCCGCGTTGGTAAAGTAGATCACTATTGCATTTTTCGCGAATGGCCAGGTTGGTGCTGCCTCTATATATGGTAAGGGTTCAGCGGCTCCATAATAAATTAATAATTGTTATTTATGAAACAATATTTATATTGGAATTTATGCATAAGATATATAGATATTTTGATACTTCAATTTAATAAATTGCACAGGTAATAATTGCAAATATCTAACCAATGTTGACCCTTTTCTACTGATACTGTATAACTATATAAAGTAAAGACTTGCGCTCAATAAAGCTGTTTTTCTTATTTTTAAGAATTTTTTTAAGATATTTTATTAAATTTTACCATGAAATTTTATGGATTTTTCACCTGACGGATCAAATTGATAGTTTATAATTTAATGTTATATAATAGACATTGAACCCGTATTTTCTTGTTAAAAAGCTTGTCTTAATGAGTACATTTCATCTCAGGATTAAACTAGTTTTTTTAAAAACATAACGGAATTTAAATATGGAATATATTTTTTAGTTTTTGCATTAACATATTCAAAAATTTCAAAAATTTCGAAGAAATCGTAATAATTTTTATCATAAAATCATTAATAAAATTGATCCTACGTATTTTAATAGTGCCAGTACTGAACTTATGTAGATCGTGTATAATTTTTTTTTATAAAACTTGTATTTATTATTTAATGCAAATGGCAATTTAAAAAAAATTATTTGAAAATTTATAGTTTGTTTTAAAAGTAGTTTTCGATATTTTTTATTATTATTAGAGAGTTCTGAAATTTGACTGCATAAAAAAAATATTACTTAAATAATATATTTATAAAGGGCAGTAGTTTCCGAATAAAAAATCACGTAAATGTTATTTGCTAACAGAATTACTCGAAATCATTGAAAATAGATATTTTAAAAATGTATGTTTTCAACATTAAAAAAGTTACTGCATTAAATAAAAATGATATATTGAAAATCAGAACGAAACAGATAAATTAAGAAAAACAGAAAGTTCTAAAGAAAAAAAAAATGGTAAGAAGCTTTATTCCTTAGAACAGTTGGATTCTGAAAATGAAGATCGCGAAATTCTTTCCTTATTACAAACTCTTCTGCACTCTCTGCTTCTATTTCTTTCATTTCTCTAATTGAAGCCGAGGGTAGCCGCTTTTTCGATTCTCGCACGTATACACTTAGCGGCAATGCGGGTCAAAAGGAGAAACTTCAAAAGCTCGCAAGTATTTATATATAACCGACACAATAGCTTGTTTTTTTTTATTGCGGCCAAGTTTTTATGGTGGACTGTAAAGTCGGATTTTTTTAATTTAAGAAATAGTTAAACGTTAAAAAGGAACATATTTAATAATATGTATTCTTTTTAATATTAATTAATAAAGTAGAAAAAACTTTTTAATATACACATTAGAATTATTTAAAAATTTATTAAAAAATCGTGTTAAGCAGAATAATTAATAAAAGAAAATCACATTAAGATAATATAAAAATTGAAAATAATATTTTCATTATTTAAAAGGAAATATTGGAATAATTTGATAAAATTCTTCTCTATTGTACATTCGAAAGTATTTAAATAAAAAAATCGCCTTAATATTTTAAACAGATATTATTGTATAAGCTACCGAAAATGTATATACGATAACCTAATTTAAAAAATTAAATCAATAAAACAAATTAGAATCTGATTAAAACTTATCTAAATAAAAAATAATTTTAAAAAGATTAACAAGCTTAGTCTTTCAGAAATTCTATTCGATATCAGTATAGCTCTATTTATATATATGGTATATTTGGGCATTCGGCGATATTGGCATAATACCTTCCGTTTTATAGAAAAAAAGTAAGTGAAATTTTTATACTTGCACTTTAAGTTCCATGTTCCGCGGGCGTTTCGTACCGTTAGCTTATCTTTATTCTAATATATAGATCAATGGCTGATTTTTTTGCTATTTAAAAATCTTACATGAGTATCCTCTCCTCTCCAAGGTTCCTCCGGTGCACTGTGTTCAGTTAGTATAGTGTTAATTTCTTCTGTTTCAGAATATTTTGTCGGCTTTAAACGCGATGTCGTTCCCTCGAGTATACATGACGAAAATACCTAATACTTACTGTATACGAAGATTTTTCTGACATTGTAAGACATCACAGTTTCGTATTTGCAGATGATAGTAAAAGATTGCTAAGTCGATCGCAGCAATCACAGTGTACAATAATATTTCAATTACTGTCCTATACTAACAGCTAATTTTCAGAAGTTCCCCATCCTTTTCCCCAGGGTAAAAGAGAAAGTAAACTTTTTATTATCTGTGTGAGGAGTTTAATAAATAGTAGCCATTACTTCAAATGTGAACCAACTTTTCGAAAATCTTTTAACTCTTATAGCAAATACTGCTTTATTTTTTTATTTCTTCAGTTAATAATTAATTCGATAAAATACTTTGCGTTTTTTATAATTTTTGTAAATAAAAAGATGTATGAATGTTAATGTGCCATGTAGGTTACAACAATAAATTTGTTATTTGCCATTATCAAAAATCTTAAAAAAGTTCTTATAAAATTTTGTTTTATACTCCTTAATATGTTAAAACTTTTAAAAAATTTTCATAACAAATATTATATTAAATGAAAATTACCCGACTAGAAATCGACTATGAAGACCCAAGACCTATATAGTAATCACTTAGAACCTCCATAGTTCTTTTAACCCATATACACTCACCCACAAGGACTAAAAAACCTCAATTCACATAATCACTCCCAGACCACATCTATTTCTCGAACCCACCCCCTCTCAAAAACACCAAATCCCCTACAATTTCCACTGAAAAGCTCCAAGCAAATGATCAGCTGACTCCTCGCATTCCACCGAGCCGGCCTCTTCCACTCACAGCGAAAATCATACCCGGCGTAGTGCTTATAGGTTAAAAGGATCGTCGCAACCGAGAGCTGCCTCGACTCTTGGCGTATATATAGCTGAGCGCAAGAACTTACCTCATTGAAGTTCGTGCAGGAAGGGACTGCCTTGAGTCGGAACTTTCGTAATAGAGGCCGAGCTGGCTCCTTCGCGCGGCCGGCTGCAAAAGTAATTGTCTTGATTACCGTGAATCGTTGGAAGGTTAGGGGAAGAAAGGACAATCCATCGTAATTAATCATTTGCCTGAATGGATATAAAACTGGTAAGTTTTTGTAGGTTGCATTGTACTGTTGCATGTTTTCCTACGATTTTGTACGTTTTGGTTAAGATTGGAACATTTTGTTATGGATATGTGGGATGTCCGGTATGTTTACCATGTTTAGACTATTCTTAATTTAATATTAAAAAATAAATAAGAATGTACGAAATCAAAGAACTCTCTAAATAAACCCAAATAGATACCTACCTGCGCCTATATGCGTGCATCAATTTTGCTGCAATCCTGCTGTAATTCACGTGCGAAGCAGAGAAGTATTGCAAGGCTATACTAATTTTTATCAATTCTGATGGTACTTTTTTCTGAGTGTAGTGTGTTATTATCGCTGCAGGAGTTGCGGAAGTGTGTCGGTGCTTAATTTAAAAAAACAAAGGTAGTGTCAGAGGATTATGGTACGTAAACTTATTTAGAATTATTTTAAGGTTATGGTTTAAATACGTGCGGTTGAAATGTCTTAGTTAATTCCGTAAGGTTAATCGTTCGTAAACGTGAACGTTCAATTGAATCTTGAAAAGTAAGTACCTCATACGATGTTCCTGAGAAGGTCGGTGAAAGTTGATATCACGCATCCCTTTTCACGTTTCGAAACCGATTACAACCGACGAGTATAACTTTCGGAATGTTCTGTTACTATCAATTTTCAATCAAATCGTTCAAGAGTATATATGTACGATTGACGGCATACCTCTAATGGACAGAAAATACGTTAAATGTATACGTAAAATTGTTAGGATTTCATTATTTTTAATCACGGTTAGAGAGTATTTCAAATACAGAATTTAATAAAAATGCATACTTTAAATACTTTCGTTATATTAAATACATTTAAAATATTGTTTTAAATACAATATGTAAAGAATATTCGAAATATTATATTTTAAATTCTTTACTTGACATACTGAAATTCAAGTGAATCTACTAGAGACTAGATTAAGCTTAACGAATGTGTCAATTAGAAAAAAATAAATAGTATGGGATAGAAAAGTCGGCGGGTTAGCTGCAGTAAGAGTTTGCAAAAGCTTACGACCTGTCGCACAAGAGAAATCGTATTTTAAATACCGAACTTTGAAATATGTTTTTATCTAAGAAGTATCTATAGACATTGTGTTTATTTAAAAAGTGTTTTATTTGCTCTATTTTTGTAGAATAACTATTTTATATTTTATATGTGAAAGAACTAAATACGAATTTACTAAGCTTTGTGTCGATAATTACAACTTTGATATATTATTTTGCTTGAACGAAACGTGATATTGATTGAACGAAATGAAAATATTTGATGTAGCTTAATTGAAATGAAAATGTAGATTGATGCCATCGTATTATTCTCTCGAATGGATTTAAATTAAAATAAAATTTATTGTTTATTAAGTAAAAGTAAAAACACATGCTTAGTAGCTTATTTTTGTACAACTATATGAATAAGAGAGTACTGTTTATTAAAATTTCAAATGTGCTTTTTACTTGATTTCTAAATAAGCCAATTTAGCATGCAACTTAATAAATAAAATAAATTAACTGACAAATAAAGTAGCCCGACTATCCTATAAAACATTCTACTTCTACCTTTCATGCAACCAATCAACTCTCATCGGCCCATTAAAATCACCCACATCACTACTAACAATAACCACTTTTCTTCCCCACTAACCATCTCACCAGCCTCACACATCACTCAAAAAAACCTCGACCCGAAAAAGCAGAAAATCTCAAAGCTAAAAAAAAACTAAAAACCCACCTCCATCAAACATAAACGCGCCTCCGAGCGCATAAAACCCGAGCTTCCCCTGCGCGAAAAGTCGCGAGATAAGCTCCCTGATGCTCGAGCGAGCCTCGCGATTAGGAGGACATCAAAAGAGAGCTGCGCGCAAGCCATCGCGCCGGATGTAATTAGAGGCTTTGCGCTGGTTGCCGCGCGTATAATGTGTATATACATGCACATCGCATATACCTGTGTATGTACACACCCACGCAAGCTCACTCGTGCGCCCTTTATGGGCGTTTTCTTCGCGCGCAATATCCGCGATGTGTATGAGCAGTGGAAAACGCAGAGAGAGAGAGAGGAGGTCGGAATTGCCCGCGGGATTATTTTCTCGCGGCTATGGCTGCGGCTGAATGATATTCGCGAAATGACAGGGGGAGAGGTAGGATGTAGGTTTGACGAAAATTTAGTGGGGGAAGAGGAAAAAGGTGAGGAGCTTTTGTGAGGGAGGTGGGAGCGTTTTGGGTGAGTGAAATTAGGGTGCGGTTGTTGATTTGTCTGGGTTAGTCGAGATTACGGCAAGAGCGTAATTAATGTATGCAATATATAATTAACTTATATCTGATTGTTTAAGTACACTAAGAAAAATAGTTTAACAAATAATATTACATAGGAAAGCTGTGACGTCTTCGATAAATAAAAAAAATTACTATGTTTTGTAATAAAATTTACTATAATATAATTATAGTAAAATATGTTATAATTATAATAAATTTTGCTATAAAACATAGTAATTTTTTTGATTTCTCGAAGATGTCACAGTTTTACCATATAACATAATAATATTTGTTAAACTATTTTTCTCAGTGTAGTTTACGGATCACATTGTACCATAATACTTTACTCGCCGCAATAACCAACGATTATTTTGGTTTCTAACCTAATTACAGCATTTAATCGAGTGAACATTATCGCCAACATCCACCTTCCTTTAATTCGGCGACATATTCGTAATAGAAATTCCCGATGATCGATACCATTCCGCGCATTGTTGGGCTCGGGTTACACGATTCTGGCCCCACAAGCGCGAGCGTATATACATGTCCGGGTATATAGATACATGCGCGTACGCGTGTAATGGACATATACAGCTGAACTATCGCTTGCATAACCGGCGCGAGTAGTCGGCTGTGTGAATGTTAGACGATAAAGGATTATTATCGCCGGCCGTGAGCGAAGTGACAATGTCGTCGTCGGCGTTTCGAGCGACGTCAACGACGCGATCAACGCCAGGTTTAAAAGAGCGCGGGGATGATAATGGACCTGCGGGGGGGCATGAAATGGACGGATATGGTTGCGAGGCTGTTGTTTGGAAATGGAGGAGTTTTTGGGATGGGAGAGGGTACAAATGGGAGATGGGGGGTGAGATTGTTGAGTTTAAGTTTTGTTTTGTTGGGATGTGAATTGAATGGTTTTTTAATGAAAGTGGAAATATGAATGAATAAAGAATAAAAATACGTAGTGCAACTGTTGTATATCGATTAATGTTAGATTAAAAATTAGTTGTACATATTTTGGGGTGTGTAACACTATATCTCTTTAAAATTATTATAGATTTATCTTGAATTATAAACAAGAACAATACAAATTTTCACTATGAACTTCTCATATCTTTATTAAAGAAACAGGAAGGAGAATTTAATAAGCTGTACACGAAGAAAAATGTAGTAAAAATTACCATATTTAGTAGAAAATCGCTACTGTTGAGGTATGTAAAAATTAAAAAATTTATTATTATTTTCAATTTATGCATATGTGTTAACGTGACAATGATATTATTTTTTTATGAAAGAAATATGTACCAATTTGTTATTAAAAATATATTCATTTTTATAACCGTATGTATTAGTATTATTTCGAATCTCTACATATATTACCATGTACGATTTTCGTTAGTATATGTATGTAAAAAAGATCTCCTGCACATTCAATTAAATAATTAAATTAAAATATATATTTATCATGTTATTATTACATAAACGTAGCATTTTTTGTAATATATAGTTTATTCTTCATAAAATATCACAAAATAAAGAATCACAAAAAACTTTAAGTGAAACTAATTTCTATCTTCAAGAATATTTTCGGAAAATTTTACATTGACAGTCTCAATTAAAAATATATTGATCAAAATTTTTGTTTGTTTTAGAGTTTTTTACGATACACCGTCGATATCTATGTGAAAATCGTTAAAATTAATAAACTTTGATGGTTTATATCTCGAAAAATATAGTAAATCAGTCTGAAAATTTGCAAGACTATTCTTCAATAAAAAAAAAAAATTTTCCCACAGTTTTATGCAATTCTTTATTTTTTTAAATTTATGAATAATAAATTAAATGCTATAGCATAATTACTTTAAAATATAATAAAACTGTTTATTTTGGTAAAATCTTTAGCTTATCAAAATATAAAACATATTTCACGCGCTTTACGAAAAACCAAATAAACATCTTCTCCCAATTAACCTTAGAACTACAACTCACAGTAACTCCTCCAACAATCACAAAGTCCCCGATAAACACAGTAATCCAAAAATGACCAAGCAACTCCCATCTCAATAAACGTTCCTCACCCCATTCATACCCAAGCCGACCCTCAACTACACAAAGCACTCTGAATAGCCTTCGCTTTTGACAAACTTATCATTCTCCAAAGCTCGAACTGTCACAGTTAACCCTCCGCCCCCCTCCTAAACACACGCTTGGAATAACCTTTATCCGTGCGTAGACCCCCGCGCGAGAGAGCCACTTTTTCACGAGGATGTGACTGTGATTTCCGGCGTCGTTTGTTACTCCCCGAGACAGCCGGCATAAGGGCGATGGATTAGCGCGAAATCGAAGCTGTATACAGGCCGCGCAGGGAAATCGCGCCAGATCGAGGAGGTTGATATTCGGCCCACCTGATAAAGAGCGTGAAAAATGAAGCCGGAGAGAAAATAAAGTCGAGCGAGTGTACTTGGATGGTTTATCGTGAGCTTTTGGCTTTTGAGTCGTTGGGAGAGGAGAGGTTAAGCATTGATTTTGGAGGAATTAAGTTTGATTTGATTGGAGGAAATTTTGGGGGTATGGGTGCTTTGGGAATTTATGCGCGGGGATAAATTAGAGATTTAATGAATTTGAAGCGCGGAGGGAGGATGTATTAGATGTGTATTTTGCCTTTAACGGCTGTTGGATATGGCTGCTTTAAAGAGAAAAGTGGGCTCTTCGAAACTTACGAGTCATCAATAAAATTTGTATCTAAGATGGATTAGCTGTCTTTTTTGAAAAGTTATTTGATCTGAATTATTCATTTTAGAATCATTAAACTGTGATTAAAGTTACGGGATTCTGGTGAAAAGGTACAAAAACGCACAATAATTCCAAGTATTACTCACTTTTATACTTTAAAAGATATTAGGAGTATATATTTTTTTTTCATTTAAATCTACATATTAAATTACTTTTACTTTTTCGTATGGCCAATTAGGTAATAAATTTCATGCAACTTAGAAAATATTAAATCAGAAAATACATTTAACATTTTAATTTTCCTTGATAATCTACATACTAAAAATCTCAAACATTAAATTTTGTTATTTGCAGTACCTGCAGTATTTAATGTATGTATATTTTTTGTTGAAGATTATTGTCATAATTAACGCGCAAAAACAATCAAACTAAAAAACCTTTAAAAAATCATTATCTATCCCACTTCAAACATATCGTCACCATGACAATCATCAGCAGTCTTTAATAGTAAAAACGACATCAACCCTCACTTCTTTAACCCTTCTATTGGAGAACAGCCCCCGAATCCCGCAGAACCCCATACCAACTCAACCTCAACCATACCCCTCGCAGCAATCCCTCCAAAAGTCCAATCACCATCCTCCAGTAGTAGAACCAAACGTCCCGTCAGCCGCATCTTCAAAATCCCGCTCTCTCTCCCAACTTCCTCACCTCACCTACATACATCCAGCCCCCACTAACCCGACAAAGACAGCCCACCTATACACACACACACACCTCTCCACCTACACACCCAACCCCTAAACCTTAACACCAGCGCAAGAGAGAAAGGCAGATATATATAAAGAGCGGCTGGCGCGCGAGAAAAAGGGGGGCGACTCGCGAGCGAGCGAGAGAGAGAGAGAGAGAGAGTAGGGCGATTCGTCGTTGCGGCGGCGCGCAGGCGGGGCCTCGGCTGGCTGCTGGCGCGCGCCGCGTTCTCTCACCGACTGAGAGAGAAAGAGAGAGAGAGAGAGAGTGAGCCTTCTGTGCACACGCGGCAGTCAGTCGGTCCAACGACGACGTGCGGCACGTTACCACGCGCAGATCCACATACATAAACGCGCGCGCATCTGAGACAGCTGCTTATACTCGCGCGCTGTATAGAATATATATACACACACACACACAAGCACGCACGTATATGTATACCTTCTCCGCTAGTTGATTGGTTGGTATACGCATATTTACAGGTGAACTGTGGCGGCCGTCGTGCCGATCGAGATACATATACCGAGAGGGAGAAAGAAAGAGCGCAGGTGGCGATCGGATGTGACTTGCTGGACGGCCGATATCTAGATCTGTGCTGTACGCGGAGACTGGGAACCGATCGCGCCGTTGCAAGCGCGCGAGCGAGAGTTTTTTAAGTAGAGTGAGCAGGTGTCTGTGTTAAGAGAGTGTATTTCGGATAGAGACGGAATTCTGTGCCAGTTAGGAGAGGAGATGAAGATGGCCAGGATCGCGCCGTCGTCGCCGCTCGCGCCCGCGAGGCTCGTTATTCCGGCGCTGCTGATCGCGCTGCTCGCTTGCCTTGGTAAGTTTTGCCGTGGGGGTGTGTTATTGTTTGGGGCTTTGTTTTGATGGAGAGGGATGGGTGATTTTTGAGGAGTTTGGTAGGGGATCGTTAGGCGATTTCTGGGGGTGCGCTGGTTTTTTTGGTTGTTTGCTGGGGGGAGGGACGAGTTTTTTTGGAGAGGGGAAGGGTTGATGGTAGTTTGCGAGGGTGGGTAGGATTTGTTTGTTGTTTGTTTGTTATTTTAGGGGAGTGGCAGATTTATCGTTTTGGTGATGTTTATGAGAAGGTTTCTTGGTATTTTTTATAAAAGTATGAAAAATGTGTCCGCGTATTGATAACCTGTGTAAAATTGAAATCGTTATTGTTTTATTTAGTCAGAAATTTAATGGGGTATAAATATTGTCAATATATTAAAATATCTATGACCAGCATTTGACTAAGCAATGTTTTTAATATCTATAATTTTTAAAAACAACAAATAAAACTTCCGAAGGTATGTTATACATGATTTTTAAAATCGTAAAATATTTTAGAGGATTCATCGTTTCTAACAGTCAATTAGAAATTTTCTGATAAAAATAATTAATTATTTGATGTTTTCACAGTCATTTTTAAATCTGCAAATTTTTCAATCATTTGAGAACTTTGGGTTTTGAATATTTTTAAAATATTATATAACTTATTTTTGTTTATTAAATTATAAACATATTTTATTATGAAAATATTTAAGAAGAGTTCATTTTTAATTTTGATTATTCTTTAGTTTTAAAACTAATAGAAATTATTAACGTTTTTTTTTTGGCAAAAATCATTTTTTTTACGATACATTTCTTTTTTACAAATAAGGTAATTATAATAATTTCTTTTGTCTTGATATCACAAAATTATATATGGTACATTTTCCTTCATTAAATAAATAAACAAAATAACAACACAAATTATTATAGCTGTACTATATTTTTTCATATATGAATAAAGTAAATTATTTTATTGCAGCCTTATGTTTTTGAAAATAGTCGGACTGTTTAATTTTTAAATTTTTCACTTTTAAGTAATTATTATCGTTCTTTTGAAAGCAACAAAATTGAAATTCAATTATTATTCACTGGATGATCAAAAAGAGTAAATTACTAAATTTTATTGAAAAATATGGCATGGGAGAGAATCGAGCAAGTTTGTAAATTTTTAGGTTTTCATTGTTTGACCCTCAAAGGGACAGAATAAAAAGTTAAACTAAATGCATTGTAAATTTAAATATTCATTCAACTATACTTGAATATGGTAAAAGAGTTTTTCATAATTTTTTTTAAAAATGAGTTTTTTACTGTAATAGTCTGTATATATATATATATATATA
>UELX01005091.1:0-15030 GCA_900480035.1 Eupelmus urozonus | reverse complement strand
AATTGTTAGCGTAGATTTATGGCTTGTTTATAATAAGAGTCAAACAGATGCACACGCACTCACTGCACACGTTCACATACACATGCGCGCACCCAGATGGCTGTTGCGCAGCGCGTCCTAGGTTTCAGCTGTTCGTTGTTTTGTGTGGAGTGTGGGCTCGGTCGGTAATGTTGGGTTTAAGGGGGTGTGTTAGGTTTCTGTTTTATCGGCGGCGAGAGGGTTGTGCGCTCGATAACGGCGCGGGCGAATGCGGATATTAATTAATTACCTTAAGTTATTAAGGTGGGGGCGAGGTGCGATACAACTTTGGGAAATTATTGGAAGATTAAATCTTCTTTCAAGCTTTTTTTAAATATGGTTGTTGAACGTTTAATTTCTAATCTTCTGCCTTGCAAATTTTACATAAATGTATAGATACTTTAATTGAAATAAATTATTAGCTCTAACAAAAAAAAAATAATAATTTGGATAAAATACAAAGATAGAAATTTTTACGAAAAACACTTTATTTAAGAATAAAAATGAACACTGAAATAGTATTATGATTAAAAGCCATAATTTAAAAATGTGTAACATTTAAAAGAATTACTCTTTTCTTTATGGTTCAGTTTTTTTTTTTTTTAATAATGTCATTGTGATTATATTGTTTGACCGCATCATTGTTGAAATGTGTTCTAATATTAAAATATTGTTAAATCCTGTTTTTCTTTATAAAAAATTAATTTAAAAAATTTAAACAAACTTAAAATCCGTGCAGGATAGATGTTACTTTTCACCACAGAACGCGTAAATTGTGTACTGTACGCCCTGCGAGTTAATTCTTTAATTTTATGCATTGACAGAAAAGCCTTAGAAAAATAATACTATTTAGAAAAAAGCCACAATAGGCTTTAAAAAGCTAAAAAATTTATATGCATACTGTACGCAAAATTTAACTGTTTTATCAAAAATTTTTAGATTTTTATATCGAGGTGGCATCACTGAACAGCATAATAAGTACTTTACTTTCAATTAAATTTCACAGTAAATTTATAAAATTTACCTTTTACAGTAAATTTTGTAATTTCTTCAAAAGTGCTTTTTACAATGCAGCATTTCTGTAATTTTGTAATGTTTTATAATAAAGAATTATATACAATAGTTGTGATGAAAATATATTAAAACAAACGTTAAAATAAAAATTGTGTGTAAACATATTAAAAATATGAGCAAATTTTAAGGAAGTTTGAGGAATAATAACAAAGAAAATTAATATAAACCATTGTTGTTTTTCCCTTCATTAAAGTCGCATGTATAATGTTATAATATATGGCTACATTAATTTATTCTAATTGTATAAATCTATATAACTTTATCATATGATAAATTGCATAATTCGATTAACATCATTTGATTCACGCATAAAATTAAATTAAGCGCTTTTAGCGCTATTTCTTATTCACAATTGAAATGGCATTTCATTATTCACATTTCTTTATACTGAGTATATTTCATTGGCCATTTAAGTAAACAAAAGCAAAATTTACACTCGTTATGCGTAAAGCTCTGTTGTTCCTTCTATTTATTATGCATGTTCAATAGCATAATGTATATTTTTTGCAGCTTTTGTTCTCAACAAGAAAACTGAAAAGTGGTACTTTCTGCTCAGTAGTGGCGAAAATTAATATATGCATATGCACTAAGGAGTAAAAGGGGATCACCCCAGTGAGTTTGCCAATCGGATGGCACGTATATACATGCCCTGAACTGCTCAAATTGGGTATATACTACTACGTTTGGTATTATCATAAGTCTTTGTTAGCTGCTTATTTGTATAAATCTAATGTATCTCTATGCAAACTTCGCAGAGAAAGCGATTTAAATCTAACAAAATTATTGTTTGCAATAAGTGCAAAAGTAAATAAAATATCCATTTTATACAAAATGTCAGTCAATTTTTTTTTAATATTTTTAGATATCTATAACATATTAAAAAGCTTGCAATAATTTTTTATTAAAACTTTGTTCTAAAAACTCTGAAATAGTAGAGAGATTCAAATGATAATTATCAAGCTAAATCTGGATTTTATAGAGCATTTTGAAATTGATACCTTATTCAATTTATTTATAATTTATTTATGAAAAACTAATTAAATTTTTTTGTGTTGTATAAGTGAAAATTTTAAAAAATGTTGAAGTGCTTGAGCAATAAAATATAATCATAATAAAAAATGTTAAGTGACCTACACTCGATTTTGCTGTTATTTCATAGATCATTGTGATTTGACAAGGAACATAGCACCTGTTTTAATTGTTTCACATTCGAGTGCAACACAGATCTCGCCGAAAAAAGTCCAAACATGAGTTTGCTTTTATTATCATGTTTTGGCAAAGAACTGTCACTTGTATAATATAGTTTATCAAAGCACTTGAAAAAAAGCAAAATTTGCTCTACGTTATACTTCATGAATGTCGTACAATGTCTAGTTGTTATATGAAACTGTTTGATGTTAATTTATATTGAAGTATTGGCACATGAATTAATTTTAAATCAATTAATATGTAATAAAAAGTATGTATTAGATTTCAAGTGAAAATAAAAGAAACGATATTTAACATTCAAAATTTGTAATATTTTTTCTAAAAATAATTTTGCACAATTTTGCGCTATAAATATTTTCCGTTTCTTTTTTTAAACAAGACATTATACGATAATTAAAGCAAACTTGCTTATATTTCAGTGCATTTTTAAAGTCGTTAAGCAACCACTTCACCAAAACTCTGATGGCCAGTTTCTTTGGCATGCTTCTGAGCAGCTTCAGAACCACTGAGTTTGACATCGCAAATCAAACACTTTAATGTAAATTTTTGAATATCTGTGTATTGATGACTAGATTTTGCCTCTTGAGCTAAATTAGCGGCTTGATGTAAAATTACTTCATCTTCACTTGGAAACAAAGACTGAATACGCCCTCCCTAAATAGATTTAATCAAATAAAAAAAAAATCAGTTTTTTCTCAGTACACATATTTTTTTAAAAGAAGCATATAATATAGTCTGTAGTAATTCAAAATAACTTACATCAAGTGGTTCCAAATATAATGGGTCATAGTGTATACCATCAAAAATAAGGAAAACTCTTTGAGCATAATGTTTATCTTCTCCAAATCGGTTAATGATACCATTACTACTATCAACTACTGCAATCTCCATTCCATAAAATTGCGAGAGTATTGACAGCTCTATTGCTCCACCCCAAGAATTTGGTTTCATTATCCATTCGCAATATTCTTTATTTGGTTTACCTAACATTGCTTCACAGTATTCTTCAGGATTTGATGCCACTGTGGTCGCTATAATTTCTCTCATTAACTCTGCACAACTTGGATCCACTTTACCTAAAGTATAATAAAAATTTTAAATAAAATTTCTCACATGTACAGCAGAGAAACGTAGGGTTATAAATTTTTATTTAAAAATTAATTTTAAGTACAATGTGTACTACTAATATTATATCAGAATTCAGGAGTTTAAGAATTATAAGTTAAACTTAACCTCACATATGTATTGACAAACTCATATAAACAAAAAGAATACCATTTAAAACAAATCCAACGCTAGTAAAAAGGCATGAATCATCAGCAGGAACAGTCTTTTTCATGAGAATCCCAGGACATTCACCAAAGTCTGAGGAATCCGTAATATGCTGGCGAGGTACATCTTCTATTCTTTGCTCTCCATTGCACACAACCTGTTTCTCTTCTACAATTAGAGTTTCACCAGAAGAAATATCGCTATCTTGCAGCGTCGCATTACTATTAGTGAGATCGAGAGGCTTTGGCGGAAAACCTCTGAGCACCTGCAGTGCTTCCATTTGTATTCCGGTTACCTCTGATAGTTTGTTCTTTAACTTGTTTACAGTGTCCTGCGGTGTTAAGCTATCTACAATCTTCTGTCCAGACTTTGATTTCACTCTAATAACGAAACCTCCCATTGTAAAAGTTTGTTTTTACCTTCTAATAAGACTAAAATCTGAAAAATAAAAAAATTTCTTTAAAAAATGATTATTTTACTGCCATTACTGAAATTAGTTTTTATAAAATCTACATAAAACTTATGTAATAAATGTTATTTTTGTTCTTAATTATAAAGGAAAAAATATTATTCTGGCTTTGAAGATCTAAGATTAATTAATCAAAGATGGCTAAAAATAACACAGTTGATCAAGAAAAAGCGACCCGTGCATTATCATTGACTTTGATGATACGAAAAAGATTTTCTGTTTGTTTACCTTATTTCCAGATGATCAGCTGATTAAATAATTTTCTAAGGTCACTATTGAAACTTTGAACATGTCACGGTGATTTATAAGCAGAAATCATCGATCGACTTGATCTGATTTTATTGACTTGGCATTTATTTGTACTATGAGCTAGTTAGGCGATGAAAAAATCAACTTATTCATTTAGACGGAAAATTTAAAGCTGAAGTTCCGAAGGCATCAGCGGCTTACGAGTGCTCGAAAAAGGAAAAAAAATGGAGCAAACGTATAGCCTCGAAGAAATGGCGACGTAACCTCAATCCGCCAAGCTATAAGAAAGATTGAGAAAGATGCCTTTGATCATGCAGATTTTTCTTTGTACCTTTAATAAGGTTTTGACCAATCCTGTACTTTTGGGGTGATCACGTGGGTGAAACCGCGAAATTCAACGATCAGTCTTATGCTTTCACATTTGCTTTTTCAAGCGCGCATTTGATGAATGATTTATTATTTATATTTTACACAGTTATGAAATATAATAAGGAGTGTAGCTTATAAACTTACCGAAAGAATTTTTGCATCTTTACAATTGTAATTGTTCTTATAACTGGGATATATCAAAGGACATTTTAATATCGCTTTCTTTGTAAATTTTTAGAATTGGATTTTCAGATTTTGTTTATAAATTTATTACTTATTGGATAAGCGATTGCATTTTTGCTGATTCATTTGTAGGAACATTTAGAAAAACTCTGATTTTTCTCCGTTCATATAAAACATTCCAAAATTTTTAGATTTTCCCAAAAATTAGGAATAACATTTTCAATGTTATTTCTACATTTTTACTATTGAACAGAATTTCAGTAATTTTGCTTAAATTTAAAACAGCACTGTAACATAATATTTCTTTTTAAATAATCCATAAGACATTAATAATTTATTATCTTTTTTAATTTTAAAATTAAGTTATTTTTATTATTTTTTATTTTAATATAAATATACATTATACACATATATATTCAAGAAAATAATAATGAAATTAGCGATAACAAAGTTTTGCTGAGTTCAGACTTACAATAATTTGGATTACTTTTGTAAATAGAACCTTTTTAATCGTCTATCTTTTAAAATGATGAGTGTGAAAGTATTTAGTATCTTTGAAAAAATTACAATACATAAAAGGTAAATACTTCAACTATTATTATGTCTATTGGTATACCTTCAAATTACTATACATGTCTACATAGAATAATTAAAGGTTATGATGCAGGTGCCTCTTTGCAATAAAAATTCAAGCATTATGAAGAAAGCAAGAAATTTCACAACAAAATTCACTTGATCTTTATGAAACCAACTAAGGTCTGTTCACTTGGTCCACTTTGGTGAGGTTCAAAAAAATTTGTTGGATACACAAGATAGATGGCTGGGCGTAGTGGCGCACCACAGCTTCCGTCGCTTACCACTGGACAATTGATAAAAAATGTGATTTTACCTATGATCATATGAAAAAATCATGTTTAAAATAGACCGACAGGCTGTGATTGAACAATGGAATAATTTTTCAGTCTTCCTTTGATATATATTCCCTTTAGTGAATTTATACTACAATGGACTAATATACAACCTAAAGCAGTAAGAATATGCAATAAAATAAATGTTTGTTTGCCAAGTATGATTTACGCACTCGTTTAAAATTAAGCAAGTTATAATTAGTTTATTAGTGCGCTAAATAAGTTCTATAACAAAATCTCTCATTTATCGTTTTCAGTTTTTTAAAAGAATATGTACAGCGGATTTAAGCATAAGTGTGTAAAATAAGTGCAATCGCCGTTGGTGCGTAAAACTTCTACTTAACGAACTAGTCAAGTAATGGGTGTGGAAATTTTTACATACTACTAAAATCTTAAATAGTAACGCATTCATGAGACGCATATCATTTTTATTGCATATGTTTATATTATTCACATTGAAAGGAGTATCTTTGATAAAATTACAATATTGGACGTTAAAGCTACCACATACTGCGAAAAATATATTTTAACCAAAATTTTACTACAAATTTAGACAAATTTACGATCCGTATTACAGATCTCATAAAAACTATAATAATTTCTTCGATCTTTCCAGTCACGGGCAGCTTCATTGTCCAATATTGTAACTTCCATAGATCCTTTCAATATAGAACCTCTAGTCAGTCTCCTACCAGAGACAAACCAGAACAATTTATTCCATTCACCAATTGACTGTCTGTCGGTCTGAAAAGTTACCTTACATACTCACACATCACTCAAACAAAAAGGGCCCGTACACCGTCACCGTCACAGACTCTATGGTACGCCAGCGCGAGCGCGAAAATCAAGAACTGATCAGACGCTGGGAAAACGAACAGAGGCGGCTTCAGAGGATGCAGGATCCGGACGATTATTATGGCGAGTTCAAGGAGTTCAACATCAGGAGACGATTCATCAGGCGCGTCTTCTCCCTGCTCGCCGTGCAGCTCGTTTTTGCGGCGCTTATGATCGGCGCCTTTGTTTTTCTGTGAGTTATTATGTGGTCTATAAAGGACTGGGTAGAGAAGCACGCGGTATAGTTGGATGTCTTGAGTGGGATGGATGTATGCCTATTTTAAGAATCAAGGTACTATACACGGAGAAAAAATTTCTGTAAAATTTACGAAAATTTCTGTAAAATATTTACAAAAAGTTCGGTAAAATTTCCTAAAAAGTTTGGTAATTTTTACAGAAATTTTTTCTCCGTATACCCTCATATGATGGATGAAAAATATTAAATTATAATTACTACTATAATACTACTGCGATTTTGCCAATTGTTTTGGCTCTTCAAAAGAAACTCCAAAGATTGAGGCAAACCCGATATATCCATGCTATAATAGTCCATTATTGCTCGCTATGCTCGGGCGCTAACTACACGATGCAAAAATCAACCGCTTATGGCACGGATAGGCGCGACAGTGGATTTATTCTAGACAGTTCTGTAAAATATCGTACGATACTCGTGCAATAAGTAATACTTCATGGCACGACGTTTAACGCCCGAGTGTAGCGAACTAATACATGTCGTACCGAAAAGTGCTACTTATGCCACTTGTATCGTTATATACTAAAATGTACTTATGAATTTAACATAATCTTATCTCTTACATTGTAAAAAAGCAATACTTAAAGATAATTATTTTTCAGCGATGAAGCAAGATTATTCATGATGATGCATTCTTACTTAATAATCATTTCAGCGTACGTATAAATAGCTATTTTCCTTTTCACATTCCATGTTAACCCTCTCGGAAACCCTAATCAAATTCATTATATTTTCACAAATCATACAGGGTTGCGTTCTTGGTTACCTACTTCTCCATCATGTGCAGTCAGTGTGCTAGACACTCACCTTGTAGCGCTATCTGTCTCGTTATTCTGGTAAGAAAACTCGGCGTTCAAAACAATTTTTTTACTACTTTTTATAATCGAATATTTACACGTAATAATCATTGAACATGGCAAGTGTATATACTTTTAACTGGTTTGTTCTCAAAAAAGACCGTATCGATGGCATATGTAACTTCTGCAGCGTGCATCCGTTACTCAACTAACGCAGTACTGTACGCGGCCATAGCCACTGCCTTGGTCACAATCGTCATTGCCAGCGTAGCTACGTGTACAAAAGTAAGACGATTTTAAAGAAAATTTTTTTTGCGATGTTGGATCTGAGTTTACTTGTATTGTAACAAGCACTTATGTTGGGTCAATATGAAAAAGTAAAATGAATATATGTGAGATCGTGAAAAAAGAATTCCTTTGGGGATTGGCTAAATCTCTTCTCAATACATTAAACATTTAATGATCCACTTGGATTATTATTAAAAACATAAATTTTAAATAATGTTTTCTATAAATAACACAAAGATTATGACTGCAAACCTAATTGATTCAATAATCCGAACATTTTCAGTTCGATTTGACGAAACATACTGGATTTTTCTTGATTATCGCTCTGGTTGGTGGTCTTGGTTTGATGGCCATTTTGATAGCCTATTTTTTTACGAGAATCTCAACCTTGCAAGTAGCGTTCGGTCTCCTCGGAGCTCTTATTATATCAATGGTAAAAATAATAATTATTTATTTTTGTTGATTAGTATTAAGAATCTTAAAACTGCATCTACTCCTGTAATAATTTAAATTTTTGATGATTACAGTACTTGTTTTACGACGTACAAACAATAATGGGTGGACGAATGATAGAAATAAGCCCTGACGAGGTGGTTTTTGCTACAACACAACTTTACGTCGACATTCTAATGTTGTTCAGATATATCTTGTATTCTTGCAATCAAAATTATTGATCTGCATTGCCATTTTACGTGGAACTTTACGCAAGAAAAAATATGCGTTGTGTGATTGTACTTATTAGTAATTAATTGTGCAAAAGCGATAGGTAAAAATTAAAATGTACTGTCATTATTATAAATATATGTCTTCTTTTTATTGCAACTACATGTATATAGTTTTCAAAATGGTAAAAGATTGGCTAATTTTGAAAAAAAAATTCTATAGCAAATATGTGACGCCATATACGTGTTTCAAGTAGCAATGTCTTTCTTAATTTTCAATAAAAACCATAAAAGTTCATAAAGAAAATCTACATTTAACTTAATATTAAAATATTGTGATGTGGAAGTTATATTTTAAAATATTCTACGAAAAATTTTGAGGAAAAACCAAAATAACTTACATTGTTACACATATATCTATAAGGGAAATTCCAGCTAATAAGTATACACATAGGTATGAATCAACGGAATCATAGGTGAAGTTGCACATATTCGTTATTTTTTATAACAAAATTGAAAAAACAACATCCAAGACACACTCGTTGTGAAAATTAAGTTCTTATGCCTATGGTTACATATGCATTGTTTCCATTTGAGGTACATGTTCAAAAAAATATTTTTCGCGATGTGTGTATATTTGATGGTTTTCATTTTTTTAACACTGACAGAAGTTTGTATAAAAAAAAAAGAGATTTAGCTCTCAAAAACGCGCAAGTAACAAAGACGAAAGACAATGTGGATCGAACTTAAATCGAAAAGCTGATAATATAAGTATTTATAACAAAACAAGTAGACTTGACCATCATAAAGAAGAAATACCAGTCAAATAGGGGTTGATAAGTTAAATTTTTTTATATTTTTATTGATTTAAAATTTGTATTTAAATACATTTGGTTTCAAGTCTATAATATGGTAACTTGATGCTCTACTATGGATCGCATAGTCATTAAGAAGAAATATTTTTGGAACATTTAGTTTGCTTTTCTTTAAAAATTATTTTTTTATATATTTTTTTCATTCGTGATTAATTGATTATTAATACTTCTAATAATGTAATTAATACTTCTAATAATGCCTCATTGTCATTCTTAAATTATTTCAAATTGCACATAGCTATATACACATTTTTTTATTGTTTTCTGAATTCTGATTATTACTATCACAATGAAGTTGGCTACACTATTCTAGTACTAAATTCATGTTATTTCTTTAATAATAATTTCAATTTATTGTATTTATTTGTATGTATATTTTCCTATAAGATGAAAACTAAAAAAGAGAAAAACCCTCCCTAAAAGTCATAAATTATATTCTGCCTAAAAGGTAAGTCCGCAAAACTACTCTTTTATTTCTAATAATAAGTCTACAAACACTTCTAAATCATCGACTCTTCCAACAACAAATACAGACACTCTTCTATCTCAATAACCTAACCATCAAATTTCCTCATCGTTCGCAATATTTTAAAATTAACTTTTTTTCCGAACTTCACCACCAACTCAGAACAACGAACGATTCCATTCAATTATCGCAACCATGGAGGCCCACAAAGTGAATGGACCGCCGCAACTACCACCGCTCGTCGTAGGGCAGCAGATAACAAATGTAAAGTAATCCTTCTCCTCCCCCTTACAACCCATGTAAAAATGAAAATTGTCTTTTCTCTCTCTTATAAAAAAAGGGCCCGTACATCGTTAATGTCACGGAGACAATGGTGGCTCAGCGTGAGCGAGACAATGAGGAGCTGGCTAAACGCTGGCAGCAACAGCAAAGCCGGCGCTTCGAGGATCCGGACGATTATTACTATGGCGAGTTTAAGGACTTCAACGTGAGGAGACGATTCGTGAGACGAGTTTTTTCTCTGCTTACGGTCCAGCTCATTTTTACGGCCTTAGTAGTTGCGACGTTTGCTTTTGTGTAAGTGGTTATATTATTCTTTATGTAGTTGGACGTTGACGAATGATTTTTTTTTTGTTATTAATTGTATATGCTAAGCGTTGTAGGACATTAAGAACATCTATCAGATATTTAAGTGGTATAATTATTTTGGAAATATTTGAAACTAGTTATAATTTATTTGTTTTGTTTTTTTTTATAATTAAATTAATCAATATAAGATACGTTAATCATACAGATACATCAAGATTATAAAACAAACATTTAAATTTTCATGCTATACTTATATAATAAATGTTAGACTTTCATTAATAATAGATACTTTAATATTATGCTTTTTGGTTTTTAACTATATTAAATATTGATCATTTCTACAAAAATTAAAGTAAAATATTAAATAATACACATAAATAATTGGATTGCAGACCTGAAGCCAGACAGTTTATGGTCACGACACCCATTTTACATCTCGTAGCACTGTATGTACAATTTTTTTTTCTACCCTTGACTATTTAAATGAAATGTTGCAAGTTTACTTATTTATTTTACAAATCGAATAGGATTATTTTCTTGATGACATACATCTCTATCAGCTGTTGCGTGAACGTTAGGAAACAGGTGCCCTGCAACATCGTGTGTCTCGTTTTATTGGTAAGAGAATTTTTACATAACAGAACATTGATTAATTTCAAGATAGGACTTTATTAATTCAATTTAAAATTTTATCATTAAAATTTTGTTTAAATATTTGAAATAGTTTATATAAAAAATAATAAAAGAAAATTTTTTTAAAGACTGCATCATACGCGTATTTGACTGCGGCGGTATCTGTCTTTTACTCAATGGAAACAGTTTTTATTGCAAGTGTTTCGACGGCATTAGTCTCTTTGACCATTTGCTGTATAGCTACTTGTACCAAAGTAAGAATTATTATTTATTTAAAACAATATACATTATTTTATTCTTATATTTATTTTTGCACACTGAAAAAATAGTATTTACTAAATATTATATTATGTAGAAAATCTGTGACATCTTACTAGAAATATAGTTTTTGAGTTCCAGAAATATTGTTTCTAGTTTAATTTGTATATGCTAAAAACAATTTTTTCTTTAACTTTTATTTTTTGAAATAATTAAAAAATAAAATAATTATAAAAAAATTTAACATTTTCAGTTTGATTTGACAAAACAGAATGGATCAATAATGATCGTTGGCCTGGTGATTTTGATCTGCATATTTTTATCCATCTTGACCTTGTATTTTACACAAATCAAAGTATTGCACATTGTCATCGCCCTCCTCGGGACTCTTTTAGTATCAACGGTAAACATTTCTTACTATTACTTCTAAAATATCAAGCAAATTATAAAAATAATTTGATTAATCAATATTTGGAATCGATTTCAGTTCTTATTCTACGATGTGCAGACGATAATGGGTGGCCGAATGATAGAACTTAGTCCAGATGAAGTCATATATGCTACGGCCCAAATTTATGTCGACATCGTGCTACTGTACAGATACTTTTTAATCTTTTTTGGATTTTCAGACAATTAGTGGAAATTGTAAACTTGACGTTACGTGTTAAAATTATTGTACTTCAACAATAAACTTTAGTGAGTTTTTCGAATTAGATCTTTTCAATAAAAACACTATTATTTCTTGATTGTCACAAATTCAATACAAGTACATTGTTATTAATCTTTTAAAAGGCTTATCACACTTTAATTTTTTATAACTTTTAATTTCTCAAAGAGCAAACTTTGTGTCAGGGATAATTTGCGGAAAGAGATTTTCATAAATTCTAATGTATTTCAGGCACTTGTTTTATTCTGAAAATTCATCTGAAAAATTAGAAAAGAATAGATCAGATCTACATCTACATATCTATACCCTTAACTTAACAAGGTTATGAGTTATATGAATTTTCAGCTACATAAATACATGCATGCATTGAATCATGGTAGAAAGTCAATATGCAAAAAAAAATGAGAGGCGATTAATAAAATTTAAAAAGTTAAAAGGATATAATTTCATTCAATTTCATTTCATCTAAACATGTTTGAATTGTTACTTCAACACCAGAAATTTTATCTTATTCATTATTACGATGGCACAGCATTTGGCAAATTGCAGTAAAATAATATAAAATGAATAATTAAATATCTAATTATACGAAATGTTAACAATTAAATAAACAATGAATCCTCGTGGTAAATCAATCAAATATAGACGGCGCGAGCGCAATTCGAAGGGCTGAATAGACTCGACCTTTATCTACTGCTGTAAGTCTAAGCAAGTGGAGTCCAATGTACTAATCTTGTAAAGCAATCGAAATGTCGAGATGTTGCATATTTTGCTCAATCTTTGAGACCTTCTAATGTCTCGAATATAGCTCAGACGTCTATATCGACGATGGCCTAATTGTCGATTTTGGAAATATAAATGATTTACCTTAGCGTCCTCTCCTAATGTGATTTGGTTTTCTTTTGAGATTGTTAATATTATTAGCCTACACACTTTCACTTATTTTCTCTCTCTCTCTCTCTCTCTCTACCTCTACCTCTCTCTTAATTTGCTATCTTATCATTGTTACAGGTATAGATAACAGTGGTCTCAATTCGACTGTGATACCCTGCAATTTTAGTCGCTTGACATACCTGTCATAAGAAGTATATACTTTCACCTAGTGACACACTGTTAGCTGCGATAAATTATACTGATGTGCTAATTTCGTTTGTATCCTTTATATCCCGCCGGCTAACTTTGATTGTTTTTAGAATTCTATCAAAT
The DNA here is from genome assembly GCA_900480035.1 of Eupelmus urozonus. Lineage (NCBI taxonomy): Eukaryota > Metazoa > Arthropoda > Insecta > Hymenoptera > Eupelmidae > Eupelmus > Eupelmus urozonus. The sequence goes on along the minus strand of UELX01005091.1, from coordinate 1,752 downwards.
GACTATCTTACAACAACAAAAATGTTGTTTTTATTTAAAAAATTCTAACGATTTAAAAGTATGATTTCATTACAAATTTTCTATCTAATACTTTATATACTTCACATACTCATGACATCATAATGTATTAATAAAATCATAAAGAAATTTTACCATTTAATAATACTGATTTTACGTTATTTTAAAAAAGGACAGCTTTACAATCCCGTAAAGTTCATAAACTTGCTTAATAAATGTTATTCTACTATGAATAATTTATTTTAATATTGCTCTGGGTAGTATATAATTTAACGAATTAAGATAATCTCTATATTGTTAAGAAGTATGTAGGTAATCTATAAAAGTAAAAATCAAATACAGTATTGTATTTAAAATTGAAAAGTATGTTGATTTTTAATTATTAATAAGTTATAAAATAATATTTTTTTTGTAAATTTTAAAATATTGTAACTTTTTAGTCACGAAAGAAAACAATCCTTTGAGAGCTATGTAATTCAGCCAATATAACATTAGAATTCAATATAATTATTTTCTTTTAAGATTCATGGAAACTATTAGAAAGAAATTAGTAATCGTCGGCGATGCTGCCTGTGGTAAAACTTGCTTGCTGACTGTGTTTAGTAGAGATCAGTTTCTAGTCAGTGGGTGCATTGATTTTAAAAATTATATCCTTGAAACAGATGGGCAACAAGTAAGTTTAAAAACTTAACCCTTTCAGAACTGAATTATTTTTCGCTATAATAATTTTTTTTTCCAAAATAACATACAATAATAAAAAAAATTTAACCTTCATATAATTTTTTATAATATAGACATTGCATCCACTCAAATAATCCAACAACTTTTAAATCATTTTCATTGATTAACAAAATTTTGATGATATTTAAAAGTGATGTAGATTGAAATGTCGATGTACATACATTGTAATGTACATTGGGTCTGAAAGGGTTAACAAATAATTATTGGAAAGTTTTATTCTAATAATTCATAAGAAAAGTGATATTTAATTAAACAAAATTATATTTATACAAACAGTAAATTCTGTTACTATTATGGACAATGCGATTTCCCGCACAAACAGCTGACTTATCGCGCCCCCTCGCCTAATAGCAAACTTGATACAGATAATAGAAAAAATTATTTATTTACTTTAATTGTTAAAAATTTTTTAGTATAAATTGATATTGTATATAATACTGTCTAATTTAATAAGTTTTCGTAAACAACAGCCCATACTCTAATATATACGTGGCTAAAATGTGAATATTTACAAAAAAATCACGATATTTCATGTTTTTAAAAATTTCAGTACAGAAAATTGATAAAAATGTACAAAATATTTTGAAACACTATACTAAAAAAATGATGCGGGAAATGCCAATTTTCTGCACATTGTAGCATTTATTAAAACACAGTCATCATATTACAGTGATCGTGTTTCTCTATCTACTATATATTATCATCATTATTTGAGTATTTATTAAACTTGTGTATGAAATTTCATAATTATATTCTTCTATTTGCATTATTTTACTAATTCTTATGTTCACAATAGGTCGAGTTCATTCTGTGCGATACAGTGGGATTTGAAGACTACAACAGAATTCGTGCATTATCCTATCCTGACACAGATATTATTTTGATGTGTTTCTCAATCGATAGTCCCGAATCCACCACAGTTTTACAACCGTGGTAGAAACGTTCCCCATTTTTTGGCCAGCGGATGGCTAACTGTGAAGAATTAGACATCCA
>UELX01005090.1:0-15040 GCA_900480035.1 Eupelmus urozonus | reverse complement strand
AGTATGCGTAAAATTGCACTTTTAAAAATATGCAAAATGTGTAAAGTGCAACTTTACGCATACTATATCATAAAGTATATTAATTTTTTTCTTACTTTGTTAGTCGCACTTACCTAATACAGTCTCATACACTCATACAGATATACACTCCCTTGATAAGTATTTTTACATTTTTTTAAGGCTATTAAATAACATTAACCACAAAAACGGATGTAAAAGTACTAGTTTGATTAATTTTTATAAATTAAAAAGTACTGACCTTCCAGTTATTTATTTCACTCAAACGATTCGCTACAACAGATCCTGCACTACCAGCTCCAACAATGATGAAATCAAACTTATTGTAATCATTGTCGTTTAGCTTTGTTGGTACGATAAACTTGCTATCATATGAGAGGCTCATATATTCAATTAAGAAGGTTAAGAATGCTAAAAATGATGGCGTGCAAGAAGAATTAAATGAATCTGTTGAACAACTATTAGCAGGTGGCAACCAAACCATTTTTGTTTGTAATATAATTTTACAAGTTAAAAAAAAATTATTTATATAAATGCTGTGGAACAGAAATTCTGCCCAAAAGCGAAAGGTTACCGCTAGATTAATGAGGACATCATTCACGAACGTGATGTTACTCTGTACTAATATAGAGTAACAGAGACCAACTATACGTAGACTATTTCCCCTTCTTCTTCGTACATTATCTTTTCTTCCCAGGTAATACCTTCGAATTTTTAAATCTTGTATCAGCTTACTTTAATTAGTTCAATGAAAAATGTTTTCAGTCAATGTTGCGGTGCACCTATTAATCACTTGGTACAGGACTGAAGTTTAATGGATTAAATTTCAAGTGTTATATGGTCAGTGTTCTTTTTAAAAGTGTTTGATAATGTCAATCATGATCGCCTTATTGATATGATTTGGCGGATTAGAATTTGTGGAAATATTTTAGCTGTTTTAAAATCGAACTTAAAAGATCGTTCACAAGATGTGCGACTAAATTGTTTTACTTTAGAATCTTGGGTCCTATACTATTTTGTATTTATATCAATGATTTAACGACATGTCTTAAGTCTTGACTCAGATTTTAATGTACGCAGATGATGTTAAACTCTTTTCTCGCATTAATTCTATTTCAGACTGTGTGTGACTTCAGGCAGATCTGCATAAATTCGCTGCTTAGGGTGTTGAGAATAGTCTTCTGATCAATATTAGTAAATGCTAGATCATGACTTTCTATAAAAGTCTTTCGCGAATCACATTCGATTATAGTATTTATAATAATAGTTTAGGTAGATTGAGTAATATAAAGGATTTATGAGACCCATTTGACGAAAGACTAATATATATACCGCTCATTAAAGCAGTTGTAGGTAAGGCAAACAAAACTCTAGGATTTGTAAAAAGAGTTACTCGTGATTTCACGAATGTCAATCCCATTAAATATCTCTACAATAAGACCTTAGTATTTTTAAATCTGTTTCATTGCTCACAAGTGTGGTCTCCGTCTATGATATATCTTTCAAATAAGCTCGAGTCTATCAACCATAAAATATCTGCTCTGTTTTTAATTAAAACTGAATATCTAAATAAACGAAGTTTAAAAAATTTCTTCAAATATAAAGCGTAACAAATTAATAAATCTCGTACTATAGAATTAAGACATCATCTACTAGATTATCGACAGTTTGACTTATGTTAGGCAATCAATTGCAACTTTTAAGATTTTTTCTTTACAAACTACGGTACGAAAATCTTTATCAAATCAGCATCACTTTAGATAAACCAACTAGTTAAACACTGTCTTTATTATAACAATAAATTTCGTATCGATTATTATCTTTGCTAATCGTAGATATAGGAGAACTAAACAATTAGTTGCCGTTGATATGAAGTTACTTTAATTATGTTCATACGTATAGCATCATGCGTGTATAGCAGTACGTTTTAATATCAGCAAGAGATATTCTTTGAGCTTTGGAAATAGCACAAGCTTAAGAGAAGAAAAATATGATTTTGCATCCCCTTGAAGTTTTTCACCACTCTATCACTAAGGATCTTCTATAAAGGCAAGCAGATTCAAGAATCCAAAAAAAGTCGAAGAACAGAAGTACAAGGCGCAGGCTTTGAGGAAAATTAGCCCCTACTGGAAAGATATAAAAATTTTAAATATGCAAGACTTACTATTTTGATAAAAATATTTTTTATACAATGCGCAAAGTAGCACTATACGGATTTTGCAAAATTCTTAAATGCAATTTCCATGTACTTTACTACTTATATCCTTTTACAAGAATCAGTTTTTTCACACTTGTATTGATCCCAGCTAAAAATAGTCACATGATAATCACCTAATTTTCATATGGTTATCTTGTCAAAATCTCATGTGATTGTCATGTGATTCTAAATTATATTCATTGATAATTAGCAAAATGAATCATAAATCTGAAAATTAGTGTACATTGTGTACATAAAATTAGTGTATCCATTATTTCACGCAATTAATTTTACATATTCATATTATATTTCATTTTAATTAATCGCATTTCGTTATTAGTGCGAGAAAGTTTGTTCATTATGGACGTTTGGGTCCAATCTAACCGAGGGATAATAGGCCTAATAGGCCACGCGAGCTTAAAATCACCTTTTTGTTCACGTTTCGCCGTGCACGAAGCAAATTATAATTTATACTTTTTTGAATGAAATCGAGTTTTAAGCACAAAGTATTAAAAAATTTAAAATGTTACTATACTGTACTATAGTGAAATATTGGATGGATCTTATGGTCGGTATAATAAGTAATGTACGTTATCAATAAATTTGAATTTTAATGAAAAAGGTTCTAATAGCATCACGCATTAAATAAAATAAATATATTTTCACTCATATAATAAAATGAATGGTTTTTATATTAACTGTAGAATATTTGCAAAATGAAAATTTATTGAAAACCATATTTTTTCTATGGTATATATAAAATTATTAGTGTAATAACAAATATAAAAAAAAATAAATTTCTATTTTCTAAGTTTATTTTTAATTTTTCTAGAATCTTTTAAAACATTATTTTGAAGTATATATTTAACGAATAAAACTTTCTGCAAATAATACAGGGCGACTTCGAAGTAAGAGAGCTTTTAGGTAACCAAGCCACAAGAGTAAGAATTTTTTATCAAAAACGAATGCCTACCGCAATTACGCGCTTCCCGCTTGAATATCTAGCGTTTTATATTTTTCTCTTTCCTCGACATGTAATCTTGCAATATTTAAGGTATTTCTCCACAGACTCCGAAGTCAAATAAATGCACATAAATAAAAATTACAAAACTATATGAATATATAGTACTATTATCAATTTAGATTGGTGTTCTTATCGAGAAGTTCCGCTAAAATGTATATAACTCGAGTAGGTAGCTGAATAGGAGTAGCTGAATATTATCAATTTTAATATCTGATATTACCCGAATTTTCGCGTGGTGATATCTACTGGTAACAAACCGGTTTTAAGGCCCTATAAATCCCGATAAAACCCTCCTACAGGTATGGGATTTTATGTACGCATTGTATTTAATGTATTTGAACCATTTTTCCGATATATTTATCAGTTTTTATCTGATCCTTCCCTCCAGAATGTTATATGTGCAAATTACTCCTTTAATTTCTTTACTGTTAAAATTGGAATATATTTTTAGGAAATAAAATGTAAATTAAAATGAAATGCTCAAATTATGGTGCAGTTAAAGTCTTATTTTAAAGAAAATATGAATAATGAACTTCTAATTAAAATCTGATGGATATCATATTATTGACAGTTTACTTCAATTTCGAAACACCTATTAGAAGAGCAAAAAGTGGAATATTCAATATTTGGACAGGTTTATTTTAACTTTGTCTTCTTTTTATCTGGAACTTAAATTACTTTGGAATATTTGATGTTTCTTCTGATACGGTTACAAAATAAACTTATAGACATTTTCAAAAAATTATATTTATTGACAATTGTTTAACATAATTATCGTTACATATTTGTAAAAAATAATATTTTAATTACGTATATATGTACATTTATATTAAAATAATATAAATTTCTAAATTTATTCTAAAAACTTATGATAATTTTTATGAATTACAGAACAAGCGATACTTTAATATATGTTTAAAAACCAAAGCATAAAACTTTTATATTTATTTATTAAAATTGTATCGTCTTATAATGTAATGTACGTATAAGTGTTTTATTTAATCAGATTGAAATAAAGAAGCAAAATGAAATAGATAATGAAATAGATAATGATGTTCTACTTTTATAAATCTAAATATACTTTTAATAAACCAGAAACTTTTACAAATAAGTATAGTTTTAAATTATTGGGTTATAAAATGCACTTTTTCTGATAATTGAAACAAGTGCGTGCAAATATTTCTACTCGCCAACCATTTTGCAAACTTAAAATGCTAGAGTTTCCGCATGGCATTACTAATTACTTGCATTGATACGCTTGCAATTTTATAACAATAAAATAAGATAAAAATTATGTTTTAATCTCTTTTATAAATGTTCACAATATTTATAAAAAAATCGTGATTAAGATTATTTACAAAATTTATTTGAATCTTTTTACACAGTATTACAAAATTATTTATATTACGAAAATATATAATATGCTTATTCTTTTGTATTTAGAATAACTTTATTTTCGAATAATAAAATTTTGTATAAAACAATTTATATGGAATGCCAAAAAAGTAGAATAAAAGAAAATAAAATTGTTTTAATTCATAGTTTTAAGTCATAAAATTCATAAATTAAAATTTTTATTTTTGAATATTTTTAACATTTTTTCGTTTGCATATATTTTTTGTGAAAATTTTTATAAAAAGTTATCACAAAAATATATTTTTCATTTCTTTATTATTCGTTATATGTCAGAATAATTTGAAATATAATTTAAATTTATTTACAATAGTTACGCAGTTCTTTATGTAATAATCCACCGACTTTTGCATAATAATTGTATCAAACTTCTAAAATTTTATATAATTTCTTAAAAAACATACTCATATTCTTTTATATTTATGCAGAATCGCATAACTTACCTTATATAAATTTTGTAATACACTCTTAACAATAAAAAAAAACTAGATTTAATAGTATATACAAGGTTACTACAACAATGACCGCGGTAAAAACACCTGCTCTGAGAATCACAGTTGGATATTTACATTCCGTTGTAAGCAGGGCCACCACCTCCTTCTGGAACAACCCAGTTAATATTCTGGCTTGGATCTTTTATATCACAGGTTTTGCAATGTATACAGTTTTGTGCATTTATCTGAAGTTTTTCACCAGTGCCATCTTCTAATGGCACAAATTCATAAACTCCTGTAAAATATATTGGTTTACATAAGTACATATTAAAATTTATATTTTATTTTGAACAATACAAAAAAAAATAATTTATGCAAATGTAATGAAATATATTCAACAAAAACTCACCAGCTGGGCAAAATCTCCCTTCTGGTCCGTTAAATACGGCTAAGTTTCGTTTAACTGGTACCGTATCATCCATCAAAGTAAGATGCGCTGGTTGATCGGCTTCATGATTAGTACCAGTCAAAGCTACAGATGAAAGTAAATCGAATGAAACTACATTATCTGGCTTCGGATAATCAATCGGTGAGCATTCTGCTGCAGGTTTCAGTCTTTTGTAATCTGGTTCTATTAAGAATGTAAAATATTTAAAAAATTATACTTATTATTTAGGTTGGTTTAATTAATTAAAATTAAAACGTTACTCTCTTTTTTTACAAAAAAAAAAAACAATTATCTTATTGTTTGATAATTTACCTCCGTGTGATAAAGTCCAAGGTTCCCGACCTCCTAAAACCATAGATACACCAGACGAAATTAAACCTCCAAACAAGCCAAAGTGGAAACTTGGTCGGAAATTTCGAACAGCCTTCAGTTCTTTATGAATCCAGCTATTCTTTATTTTGTCGGTATATGTCGTTGGCTCAAGACCTTTAGTTTTCGACGGAGTTTTTTCCGCCTCGACAATCGCTTCGAAAGCACTTTCAGCAGCTAACATTCCACTTTTCATAGCGTTGTGGGTACCCTTAATCTTTGGTACATTTAAAAAGCCAGCTGTGCAACCGACCAAACAGCCACCAGGAAATTGTAATTTCGGCAGTGACTGATAGCCACCTTCGGCCAGAGCTCTTGCACCGTAAGCTATTCTACAAGTTGTAAGTTATATTAGTCTAGGGTCTATAATAATTCAATAAAAATTAAAGTATGCTCAAGCATAGATTTTTCTTCGTGTATAAAATGAAATAGAAACGAACAAGTTGGAACTATCCAATTACATAATTCAAATTGTAATAAAATTAAAAAATTTACAAATTTACCTTTTTCCTCCTTCAAGAACTGGCCTGATGGATGGGTGATGTTTAAATTTCTGAAACTCTCTGAAGGGACTCAAATATGGATTTGAGTAATCTAATCCTACTACGAAGCCGATTGCTATAAGAGGCGTTTCTTCATTTAAGTGGTATAAAAAGGAACCTCCATATGTGTTACTATTCAAAGGCCAACCAATTGTATGTTCTACTTTTCCAGGTGAGTGCTTGGATTTTTCGATCTCCCATATCTTAGAAAGAAGAAAACAGAAATTTAATATCACTAATCAAAGGAGTTTTAGTTACATAAATTGTCAATTTTTACTTTTTATTAATTCTATTTTATAAAATAAAATTAATTGTAGTACTGATCAAAAGATTCTTCTTTAGTACTATTTTACTAAATAATTAAATTAACAAATACATAAGATCTAATAAAAAAAATGTACCTCTTTTAATCCGATTCCATAAGTCTGAGGCTCGCACTTTTCCCTAAGATTCAATTTCTTTGAAATCTGCTTGGTCAAGTGTCCATGGCAGCCTTCCGCAAAAATCGTGCATTTCGCGTGCAGCTCCATACCCCGCTCGAATGTGTCTTTTGGCGATCCGTCTTTGGCGATTCCCACATCGTTCGTGGCGATGCCCTTTACAGAACCATCTTCGTGATAGAGGATCTCAGCCCCTGCATAGCCAGGATACAACTCGACGCCCGCTGCCTCCGCTTGTTCACCCAGCCACGATACTACATGGCCTAATCTATATCATAAGCCATCACATTATTATTTCTTTTTTATATTTTTAAAATTACTTTTAACATAGTGCATTACACAAAATAAATTCATTACAAACCTAACAACATAGTTGCCGTGATTATACATGGGCATGCCCTTAAAGATCGGTATGGGAATGCGTCCCTTCTCAGTCAAATAGGCGAATTTATCCTCGGCGACGGGCGTGTGCAATGGAGCGCCCAGCTCTTTCCAGTTGGGAAAAAGTTCCTCGAGGGCCACGGGATCGATGCAGGCACCACTGAGTATGTGACCACCGATTGTTCCCGATTTCTCGACGAGGGTGACGCGCAGCTCCTTACCGTGCTTATCGGCGAGTTTGCGAGCCTGGATCGCAGCTGACATGCCGGCAGGCCCGCCTCCGACAATTAGTATGTCCGTTTCGTCGACGTACCGCTCCATATTGACGTCTGGAAAGAAAAGAGTTTGATTAGTTTGGTTTTAGCTAAACTTGGAAGGTGAATGTTATTTTAACCTTATCAAAATACCTAAAAAATATTTTTTTGTTTCGTCAATTAGATAAAAAAAGTACAGATTGCTGAAGCATATCTCACAAAAACGATGAAAAATTTTTGTTTCGGAGGTTTTGCAATTGATTATATGTTCTACCTTATATTAAATATGAACATTTAGTTTTTCTTATTAACATTAATTTATTATATAATTTATACAATTTATCAATTTAAATTTACATATAATATTATCATAATAATATATACACTAAAAACTTTCTTAAATTATATTCCTCAATGGCCGATTTAATGTAATACAATCTGCTTAAACGCTCCAATCACTTGTAGTTTTTTATTGAATTATTAAAATATTTAAAAACATATTTTTTAGTTATTCTCAAGCAAATATAAAAAAACATTCAATCTGCATTTTCAAAAATTAATTTTCCTTTTTACTTAAACCATATAGGTTTTCAAAGATGAAGTTCAATATGCACGGTAAAATATGAAGTTCGAAAAATTTTACCGAATATTTACTCATTATTATGGGAATGCGAATTCAACGGGAATGTAAATTATTTATTCGAATTATCAATTTGATTGGAAAAATCATGCCAATGAAAATAAAATTTCTTAAATACTTGCAGTCGAATAAACTAAAGTAAACCGCATATTTTGCATTCGTCATTATTTCAAAAGTAAACCTAATTTTTTTTTTTATAAACTACAACGTATACAAAAATTAATAAAAACATCAATTACCTTTCCATCTTGGATCAGTTTCACGTGGCACAACGGTATAGTGTGTCGTGATTTTGGGGAAGGCGCCTTCGGAGTAAGCCCGCTGCGTCAAATGCTTCAGGCGGTTCACTGAAAAACAGAAGAAAGGAAATCAGCTAAGTCATTACACATTCAAGAAATAGATAAGCCACTGTCAAAAACATTCACACTCCTCGACTTCTTCTACTTAAACGCTAGATATAAGCTGTATAAGTATGGATACACTCACTGATTCGCTTGATTATTTGTTTTATAAAGGCGCGCTCTTGTACGTGTATGTGTGTATGTGCGTTCGTGTGCGTGATTGGCTCGCTCGTTCGGGTTAAAGTCCACGCGTGTTTGCTATATAAGTTTTGATGCGATGTTTTTTGTCGTTTTTAGTAATTATGGAGATTGACTGTATTATTTTTAGTGCAGAGGAATTTTTTTGAATTAAAACGCGTTTTTAATCGAGGATTATATAGTTAATTGAGATATTTGAACGAAAATAAAATACCAAAATATCGTGAAAATGATATCTAATTTCATATGAGAAAGGCATGCATTATATAATGAAAACATGACCAAACAAATTTATGCAGAAAAGGCGAGGCGCGTATAAAAAATGTGGATTACGACAATGTTGATATCTCATTATTCAACTATCGCAAAATGTAATAATCTGATTGCTTATAATTAAATTTCTATTTGTAAAACCAACAGGAATTTAATTCATGACCTGAAAAAAACAGAGTTATAGCTGACGCATCTAATTAAAGCTAAACTAGCTTTGGTCATTCTCCCAAGTAGCAAAACAAAATTGGCATTTAAAAGGATCAACAATTACAAAGCAAAATATCAAACATAGCAAGCTGAGAGAGATAGAGAGAGAAAACAGCGCATGGAGCATTTTGGAGCAGCTCTATTTGTATCTCTCTCTCTCTCTCTCGCTCTATCTTTTTCTCTCATACGCACACATACATACTCACTCTCTTTACACACGTCAAGACAACAAGTAAACATTCCCATCAAGACTCACCGAATTTCGAAGTCTGGAAGACCGCGTTCGCCATGACGACGGCTCGAACGTTAATAGGAGAGAGAGCACAGCTGCAACAGACTCGTTACGAGGTTTAGCTCGTCCCCACGACGCCGACGACCTGTGCTCCTCGCCGCTGATATGCACACGAGACGGAGCTGCGCCGATCTGTGACTGCGTGTCACGTATCTACTATTCTACTGTGCGCCGCCGCTTCGAACATGTGGCGCTGCTTTTGGCGGTGTAACGTATGGGTTCTTGTTTGGATGTGTATTTGGAGTGTTTCTTTATTGGAGCGGCATGTCGGTAAGGATAATTCCAACTTTACCTCTGCTTGGATAGAGAGTCTGCAGTCCTTAAGATTTAGAGCGGGAGATTTGAAATTGGTTAAGTAGTGTTGCACTGATTACGTTAGTGACTAGTTTAATGTTTTTTAAAATAGTATAATTAGTTTTTACATTCAGGTTTAAAATGATTGCCATTAGTCGAATTTGCAATTTTTAAATTCTGTAGGCTACTTATGATTTTAACTTTTATAGGTATTATACAAAATACTGTATTAGTATTGTATCTGCATTGTAACAATACTGTAGCAAAATTGTACTAATATTGAAACAATATCGTACCGATATTATAGCAATATTGTAACAATATTGTAATAATATAATAATATTGTCGTAATATTGTATTAATATTAGAACAATGTTAATACTTAAAAATTATTCAGGTGTTTAAATACTACAATACAAATATTTACTTATAATTATAATACAGATAATTATCTCAGTTTTAGTACTTATTTTTTACTATACTTATTCGAATTTTTTTATCTAACCAGTACTTATTCGAATTTTTTTATCTAACCAGTATAAAATTGTATAATATTAAATTCATTAAATAAAAGTTAGTTTATAAATTAAATCTATGTTTTTAATTTTTATTAAAATTAAAATATAAATTTTAAACTTTTTGTTTTCAGATTTCACACTTTTGGGTTTAAAATTAAAATAAAACATGTATAAAATATAATTTATTCCTTTTTTTTAACTTAATTACACTTAAATTTAATTTTGTCATTAACCTACTATTAACGGTTAAATATAACATGTTTCAAATTTTAATAAAAAGTCTTCGTAAAATTATTCAAAAATAAATGTTAATGTATGTACATGATGCAATATATTTAAGAACAATACAAATAATGACATTTTTTTTCATGCCTCATTTATAAAAATATTATTCTTACATCAATTTAAGTCGATTGGAAATCATTTGATAGCATAAATCTTATGTTAATTATTTAATTAACATAAATTTCAATGAGATTATCGACAACATAAATCTTGATAAATAATTATAAAAATTTTCAAATTTTCAAAGAAATGATCGTAAAATGATTCTTTGTTTTTCGTGAAAATTTTCATTATTTATACAAGTAGGTCTTAAAAAGCTTTTTAAACATTTTCTACCTAATATGTTAAAATTATTTAAAAGTTTTATCATAGAAATATTAAATAGATATTTAATACATTTAAAAAATTATCATTTTATTTAAATTGTGAAGTTTTACATAAAATAAGTAACTAAAATAAAAAAGCAATTATTGCCTTGAAATAGATTTTTTATCTAAATTTCACGTTATTGAATTAAAGAAAGATGAAAATATAATCCGTTAAGAAATTAATGTTTAGATCTATCAGCTCTTTACGTATTGTTTGCGTAAAAATTTTCCATTGAATGATCATTGTAGTAAATAGCGCATGAAATTTATTGCCAAGGCAAATTTATGAGAGTGCTTTAAGATTGCGTATACAGTGTCATGCGTAGCGCTTTATGTTTTTAGTATATTTGTAGATTGTGTCTTTAATTGGATGATCTTTAAAAATTGATCAATTAACGATGGCAAACATGAGCATACAAGGAGTACTAAGAATGCCACCACAAAGAGCGCAATTCGGAATTGATCAAAATCTTTAATAAACTGAAATCATGTAGAGAATTGGCGAAACAATTTAAACAATGTAGTTAAGTATGTTCAATATTTGTTTGATATTTTTTTACAAAAATTATAAATATTTGGAATATTGGGTTTAATTTGGCTTTTTTTTATTTGGTACGGAAAATCAATAATTTCTCAGTTAGTATATAAATTTTATATTTCTTTAATATAGTAAAAAAAGTATAAAAACAATAATTTATAGATAGATTTACTGATTAATAGCAGATTCGATAAAGTCCTTGTAGGCAAAGACATTGGTGTATACGTCGGGAGTGCCAGGAGCGCAATAATCTCCATCCACGAAGGAGACGATACCAACAACTTCTCCGTCAACAGCTAGTGGTCCACCGCTGTCACCCTGTAAACCGCCAATAAGAAATTAGAAATTTGCAATGTTTTCATTTTATAGAAAATACTTTACAAAATAATAATAATTATGAAGCTTCAATGCAATTTTAATTTTGAATCGAAGTTTTAAATCTCATTTAAATTTAATTATGATTTTTAAATTTAATATCTCAGTAATAATAGCTTTTAATGTTCACATAATCTTGTAAAAATTTCACTATCAAGTAAAACGTTTTAGAAACCGGCAACTTACAAGGCAAGCACCAACTCCCTCGCTGTGGAATGCGCAAACTTGTTCCTCGTAGATCTTCGTGGACTGATATTTCTGGCACTTTTTACTAGTGATAATTTTCATATTGGACTGCTGAAGCTTCGCTGGAGAATCTTGTGCAGTATTAGATGTCAGACCCCAACCAGTGAGAATGGCTTTGTCGCCATCTCGGGGAGCATGACTTGGCAGACTGATTTTTTGCTGGTACTCATCAAATACTATACGATCTCTGAGCTGTGGAATTATGTAAATAATATTAATATTTATGGAAAAATTTTTGATATCACGGATGTAAATAATTGCATTTAAGAAATTGCGCAAAATGTAACTTTAAACGCACTAAATAAAATTTCAACATCGACTCAAAGTAGCAGAATGAAGATACATTTTATAATAAAATAATTTCATCGGAACTCTTACTTAAACTAATAAAATAGCGTGCCTTAATTTTCATAAAATATCCATTATATTTACCGTAATGATTGCAATATCGTGACGAACTGATGAGTCCTCGGTTCCCACATATCCCGGATGAACCTTAATGTTGGCGATTCCATGAGAATGTCCACCTGAAACGGAACTGCTGGTACCGGTGTAAACCTTGACGAAGAATTGGTAAGTTAAACGGTCGTAGTTAACGACGCAGTGGGCCGCGATGAGAATGTGCTTTTCACTGATAATGGAGCCACCGCAGGTGTGTTTGCCAAAGAAACGTAACGAGATTTGGTACGGGTATTGCGAGATGCTAGCATCTTTACCACCGATGATTCTGGTAATGCCATTGCTTTGGGCACTGGCTGCTACAAAGGAAATTTTCAAATAATGTCGATATTGGAGTTTTATCCGATTTTTTACTTTTCTAACTCAATTTTGAAATAAATTTTTTTTTATATAAAGCATTAAGAAATGCTACTTATTTAATCTTAGATAAAGATTAATATTTTTGAATCTAAATTTTATCCAATTATTTACTTTTTATTAAATGAAAAAAATATTATTTTGTAAATGTACATACCAGCTAGAAAACAAAGACTTAAAATGATTACAGCCCCCTTCATTTTGATGACCGTTTGTGGTAATCTAAAGAAGATGTGATAACTTTAAAGCTTTATATACTTTATGCAATAATTATTCAAAATTTCTTCTCACACTTTTTCTTCGAACACAATTTTCATATTAGAGTACAATTCATTTACTTTGATAAATATTTATAAGTTTTATCAATATGATTTATGACACATTTACAAATGGTTTACTACTCTAAAAAACATTGAAATATATCTATGTATACCAATTGATTATAATTACATACATATTACGTATATACATACATGCACTATGCAAAATTTATCGGATATTAAAATAAAAAGATTAACAGTTCAAGAGTACTAACCAGTGGAAAATTTTTATAATTAAAAACGTTAAAAGACATTAAGCAAATCATACATTTCCATTGAAGAATTGAGTTTGTATCTTTGTACTTTTTCGAAGAATAAAATTTAAAGTCTTACTAATTTTATCTGATGTAAAATATTTTTTGAATTCTTAAGCACGCGAGCGTATGCATTACTTACAACAAAGAATAAAATAAATAGCTGCTATTTAAATGACTGATTATTAGAATTTTCTAGTTCATTATCAATGAATGATGGAATATTAGTGATTTTTAGATAGCAAATATGTATTTGAACACATTAAAAACAGAGAAACAAAGTTTATAAAGCGTTTTTTCAATTTATTGAATAGAATTAAAACTATTATTTTGTTTCATTAAGTATGCAAAGCTAATAATTTTAAATTGCCATATAATTAAAACTTAAATATTTTACCGGATTAATTAAAAAAATATCTGTATTTAAATGCGTATAACTGCGATAGTTTTTTAAATTAAAAACTCTGTAATATTACTTTTAAAGTAGCAATAAAAATGTCTTAGTATTATATATTGCTTTATTGGTACAATAAATAAAAAACATAAAACTGAGTTCAATGAATAAGGAAATTGCAATTCTTTGTGCATACAAAGTTTTATTTGACTTGATAAATGCTTGTTTTTCCGCTTTTCGCAAATCTCGCAAATAGTTTATTCTGAGAATATGCTATCTCTAATTTTTTAAATGTTTAAATTAAACAAGTTTAAAAAGAAGAAGGTAAAATTATTGAATTTCAAGTGAACAAAACTTGCTTTTTTAGGGAAATCGTAAAAGAAAATTTTTTGTTAAAAATTGTTTGTAATCCATTTCATAAAATGGATTTAGAAAGTATAGATTAAAGAAATAATTAAAATAAATACAAAATTTTAATTTATAGTATCAGGTAAAATATCAAATTATATCTTAGATTAAAACATAAAATAAAATTAAAATCAAACAATCAATTTATAAATAAATCTAAGTTTAAATTCTTAAATTTGTTATACAAAAATATTTCATAACATTATTATTATCCGATCAAAACGCTTTTTTAAATTTAAATAATTTAATAAAAATATTTGGTAATTATAAAAAGTCCTTATTATTTAATTACAACAATAAAAGTATTCTTTTGGAGTTTTAAGTTTATTTAACCAGTAAACCGCCAGCGAAGTCCTACCGATAGATAGTTTATAAACTGGTGATTTAATAAAGTTACTATTAATAGATTAACTTCTATCAATAGACAAACTTGTTTCATGAAAGAATAATGAATGTAGATAAAAATTCCATCTTCTAGTTATTTTTATCTACTGTCAGGCTACATCTTATAATAAGCAGAATTAAATAATACCAAACTTAAGCATAACTTGCCTAATAGAAAATTTTAGCCTTATTATTAAATTATATTATTATGTACACCATTCATCTCATTTTAAATACTCAACTGTGACGTTACAAGATTTCATTCCATAGAAATTTTACAGAAAAATGCAATAGCTGAACTGCAATTTATATCATCCATGCCACCAATAGTAAGGTGGGCACAATGTGTGGTGGGGGGGGGGGGGAGGT